>CAKNXH010059530.1:29355-79543 GCA_932178445.1 Andricus quercusramuli
GTAAACTTTTCAAGCACGGAAATAAGTTTTGAAATAAAATGACTTAATCTTCAACTAAAGAAAATTAATTTTCAACAGCGTAGTTCAGCTTTAGAAAAATTAGTTGAATTTTCTAGCAAGCTTTTGAATTTCTCAGCTGAAAATACGAATTTTCTACAAAAAAATTGAGTTTTCATGCCGGAAATGTGAATTTTCAACGAAAAGGTTGATTATCAACCGAAAAAGATTAATTTTCATCTAAATGATTGCATTTTTACCCAAGAGTTGAGAAAATTCTGTCAAAAAAGATGAATTTTCAAAGAAAAAGGACAAATTTTCGACACAATAGTTGAATTTTCAAACAACAACAATTTTCAATCAAGAAAAAGAGGGAGAACCCGTGTGGAAATAGCCCTACTTAGCCCTATTGAAAGTCGGGCACTAGTCGGGGGCTAGTCGGAGAAATTTTGTAGGCAATGTCCCTAGTCGGGAACTGGTCGGGCGCTAGTGGAGTTCTTTTTGATGAACATTTCTAGTCGCGGGCTGGTCGGGGACTAGTCGAGCTATTTCAAAAAATCCTAATCCTCTGTGTAGGCTATTTTTATGTCGAAATTTCTAGGCGGGTCCTAGTCGGGCTCTGGTCGGGCTGTTCTTGTTTTAATATAAAGTTTTTAATGTCAATTTAACGAGACTTTAAGACATTTGTTTTAATTCTCAATCGTCATAGAATAGTCTAAAACACCTAAAAAGCAAAACGTTATAGAAAAGCTTTAAAAAATTTGTCTATTAAAAAAATTGTCGCGATACGCGATACAATTTCAAGTTCCGTGGATACAAATCTTAAATGCTCATTAAAAATGATATTTCATGTCAACTTAAAAAGTTTTAAAATAGACTAAAACGCGAAAAACAAAATATTAGACGAAGAAAAATTGTAATCGATTCAAATTAGTTATTAAAAAGTTTTTAAATTTATATTCCTGTTAACAGTTATTTTATTTTACATTTATATTATGATGTCGTATAATAATAAAATAATTAATAAGGAAAAAGAGTTAAAAAATTGTTGTTATAACTTTTATGAGCTGTAGCTTATGAAGGTGGCTTCTTCATCTAGTTTCAACTCGCAGCTTTAGCGCAATGGTAAGACTACCGACTGCTAGGCGACAGATTCAGGTATAGATGTGGGTTCGAAACCCCGTAGCGTTAGAAATTTTATTTGTAATATAATGTTAAGAAATGTAATATATATATTCATTCTAAGCAGGGCAATTAACATTTATAGACAAAATGCTCGCAATCTATTATTATATATATTTTAAATACTTTTTTTGTTACATCATTAGAGCATAGCAATAGTGGTACTGCTGTACTCTCACCTGGGCAGTACCCGACTAGACCCCAACTAGATCCCGACTGGGATAAGTGGGGTCATCCGGCCAGCCCCCGACTAATTCACCGTGACGATCTGGTCGGGTACTGGCCAGTTGACCCGACTATCCCCCGACTTAAAGTGGGGTTAACTGGTCTGGTACCCGACCAGCACCCCATTTGCATTTCCACACGGGAAGTGTAAATTAAATTCTTAAATGTTCAAGAATGATTTTCAAAAAGGATGACTTTTCAACATACCTGTTGAATTTTCAACAAAATAATTACATTTTGAACCAAATAATTAAATTTGTATCCAAAAAGATGAATTTCCGACCAGCGAAAGGGCGAGCGGAGTTTCAGAATGATGGAGAAGTTACCATACTACATCTTCAAATCTTGCTAGAATGGCCCAAGATTATTGATCTATTTCTGCAATATCGGTACCTTTAGAGCGCTTATTCTTTAGAGGTTCTTCAACCATTAGCAAGCACAGGAATCAATTGAGTGAGAATTCAATTAAATTCTTAATGACACGTAACTCACGATCTACTTGTATATTGGCATCTATAATTGAACATCAAGTGCGAGAGCAAATGTTATTTGTAATTCTTAATAATATAATGATGTATATAAATAATAATAATTAATAAATGATTATATGTATATGGATACAAAATAATGCTCCTTTAATACCCGCGCGGGAAATGCGTTTTTGTAACCCTGGCGCGGAATAGTAAAAGTGATCGATTCCACGATCGATGATGAGTCCGTGTAACAAAACTTACTTTTCCACACTAGTGATGGAAAAGTTTGGAAATATTATACTTTTAACCTCAATTTTTAGTTAACCGTACTCTGCGTAATAGAATTGCCACCATTGCCACGTAGTTTCTGATGTTGGTATAATTTTGTCGATAAGTATCGAACTAAGTATCACACGTATCGAACTTCTGAAAGCACATCCACCTCAATAAACATAACTTGAAAATCAAAGTTCAAGAAAACGAGGCTGCGAGCGCTTTTCGTTTACAGATAATACATATTTTCATGGGTGTGTCAATCGATTGTAGAACTAATCATTTTTGCTGATCACGCCAGGCCCAAAAATCACATTTCCCTTCGCGGTATGCAAAGAAAATGATATATTAACCGAGTGGGGGGGACTAGTCAAGTTCAAACTCACATGGACCACATGGTTACCGCGCTTGCTTCGCTCGCGCGGTGTTAAGTTCACCAGTAAATTGACCTAAAATTATTCTTTGAGTGAAAGTTACAACTCTTTTATTTTATTCTTGAGTTTACTTATTGTATATTTTTATTTGAATATTCCAAAAAATTTAACACTACTGATTCTAAATTATCACTACTTTAGCAAAGACAATTTGTTATTAATACTCTTTGGAAACATATTACCGTAAAACAGGGCTCAGTTTTAAAAATTTGGTACGGTTGTGTAAGAAAATTCGTTAAAAAGTTGACTTGCAGAAGTTTGTGGGAATTTGTGCAATTCATCATATTTTGTAGCACACGAAAAAGACTCATGTTAATTCTTTCACAATAAAATATATTTTTCGTCCTGCAGAATGTCTTTTGTAAGAATTTCATTTTTGTGGTCGAACGTGGCTCATCTTATTTTATCATACACAAACGCAAAACTATGATCTATGATGTTTATTTTTCAATATGATTTTTGATACAGTAGATGTTACATAAGTTGTAGGTTGATGTCCCAACGTACTAACGACTAACCATCTTATCTTTTTATCGATAAACGAACTAAGAACATGAAAATTTGTAAAATATAACTTATATCCTAAAAGGGTTTAGTTTTCTGGAAAAAACTAAGAACAAAAAAACCAGAGTAGCATAAAATAGTTTGTTGCATTACTGTCAACTACATAGTAGGTGAAGATCGCAATATTAAATAATATAATTTTCACACATCATACAGGATGTGCATTATTCTTTTATGTGCGAACCTTGCAGGTTCAAATGTAACATTTTTCACTAGATCATTTCTATGATTTGAAATTCTATCAAAGTACTTGAATGATTGTCTTCTTACGTAGTCTTTAATGTATTCTAGACGTAGACATATATGCATATCCTGTATCATGGTATATATATTGAAGTTTCCTATAAGGTTATGTGATGCATGGTCCAATTATCGTTTTATAGACAATTTGTTTGCTACTAACATTTAAGCTTGAATTTCGAATAATTAGTGGTTATAACGTTACTAATTTTCCGGTAGCTTTTTGAGACAATATGTTTACATGTCTTGTGAAAGCAAGTTTTTGGTCGAATAAGCAACCCAAACAGATTACATTATCTGCACAATTAATATAAATATCTTGGATTTTGATTTTCTCCTATATGACAGGTCTTCGCTTTGTAAATATAATAGCTTGAGTTTTATTTGGGTTTATTTTTATTTTCCATTTGTCGAAATATGTAAGTACTTTGTTAGCAGCTATTTGTAATCTATTGGTGATGGTATCTATTCTGTATGCTGATGTGAACAGAGTCTTATCATCAGCAAATATAGCTCTATTAACATGTTTGTGTCAGGAACATCGTTTAAATGTATAATGAATAATTGATGTCCGAGGACCGATCCTTGTGGTACTCCTGCATGAGTTTTTTTACATATAGATTTTGCATTTTTAATTTCGACATACATTCCTCTATTTCTAATATAGGAACTTATGAGAGCTATGAGATAGGGTGGAAAACTATAATTTATCAATTTGGATATTAATCCATTAATACAAACTGTGTGAAAAGCTTTTTATACATCGAAAAAAAGTGCTCCAGTATGCATTTTGTTATTAAACTTATCAGTGATGTGATTTGATAACCTAACAAGTTGATCGGCAGCACTATGATCTTTTGTAAAGCCGAACTGTTCTTTGATAATTAGGTTGTTTGCTATTAAAAATTTATCAATCCTTCTCTTGGTAATTCTTTCCACTATTTTACTTAGTTGAGAGAGGAGACTTATTGGCCTGTAACTAGTTAGTAGTGTGGGACTTTTGAGTGGTTTAGGTACAGCTATCACTTTAGCCTCTTTCCATAAATTAGGGAGATGACCCAATCTAAAAATTGCATTTACGATACCAGTTAACATAACAATAGCTTTGCGAGATAAGTTTTTTAACATAATACCAGTAAGTCCATCATGACCTGGTGACTTATTTTTTTTCAATGATTTCAGATTTTTTCTCAGTTCTGTGGGAGTCACAAAGTCTATTTCGTTGGAGTTTATCTGTACATTTTTCCGATATCTGTTAACAGTGTTAAATACTTTTTTGTCATAATTTTGAGAACCGAGGTTTTCATTTACCTTACTGACCTATTATATCCAGTTTCAAATCACTGATGACATTTTTTAATTCATGAATTTCAAATTTGATAGAATTTGCATTCCATGATAAAATTTTTAAATTACCATTTGAATATTCCATCACTCAAGTAAAGCCAAAACCCCCTCTAGGATATAACTAAAAGTCTAGTGACACCGTCGTTGGTACTTTTGATTTCTGTAACAGTAGTTTTAGCTATACTAAGGATTTTACTCACATTAATATTTCCTAGGAAATGTTTCAAATCCTTAAGCAAGTCCCCAAATGAGAGGTCAGGGTTCTTATTTAACTTTTCGGATTTGTTTGTAGTTCCTTTGCCTGCATTACTATACTGAGTCGAATTTGAGTTGTGCTTTATTCCGCTTGGCTGGAAAGGCTCATTTTCTGTTGGTTTTCTAGGCGCAACTGGCTGATAGCTTAGAAGGGTTCGTGTTTCTTTGGCATGACCTTATCACTAGATCTACTAGCAATTATTATTCTAGCGAAAATCTCGCACTTTCTATAACTGGCTGCATGCATCCCACCACAGTTTGCACATTTTAGTTCGTCATTGGGGGTTTTAGTGCATTCTTTTGACGTGTGTTTACCGGCAAATTTGACACATTTTTGTTTTTCAAATCAATTTTTCGCCACATGACCAGAGTTTTGGCATTTATAACATTGAGTAATTTGAGAACCGCTTTTGTATTTCTCCCATCGAATCACGCAGTAGCAAATTCTTCGTAGTTTGACAACATCCTTTATCATTGTATCCGAGCTGAATTCAACAGTAAACACTGGGAGTTTAATTTCAGTTTTCGTGTCTTCACTGGTGTCAAAGCGACATACCTGTTTAATATTTATAACAGACAGTCCATTATCAGTCAGTTCAGCTCTAATGTCCTCAGTTTTTACATTTGGAGGGATGCCTTTAACTACCATCTTCAAAGTTTTGAGACTAGGGAGCCCTAGTAGCAACGTCTGCCTTGTATGACAGACGCCAGAGTCTGGCTCAGCATCTGCTCCCTATAGTTGACCAGACTGGCGGGAGAAATGATCAGACCAGACGAAAAACAGAATCTGGTGAATAAAGGAACCAGATTCTGGTATTTAGTTTAAACACTAGTAATTAATGTAGGATATAAATAATGAAATTTTAAATCCAGCAATCGGAAATTTGAACGATTCACAAGTATGACCAAACATGCAAGCATGCAAGTTTATACGACAACAGGATATGTGTTTAATATTTCAATGTGTCTAATGTTGTGACGTCTCCGCAGAATATTCTCCCAGAAAGGGCTCAAATATAGAGTAAAACTATTACAGAAACCTGTTTAGTACCATTTTACGTTATTTTAATTTTGTCTGGTGTATATCATCACCAGTCTGGGCCAGGATCTGCTACACCAGACTCTGGTGCCAGAACGGCACGCCAAAGCGGAACCAGCCGAGCGCCAGGCTGCAAACAGATTCTTCTTTTTCTGGCGCCCAGCTTTCGCCAGTCTGCAGTTATCTTGCTACTAGGGAGTGTATAGGTGTGGGATTCCACTCCAGATCCTTTAAATTCTTCCAGCATTCGTTTATAGTCCTCCTCAACTTTAGTATAAACAATGATGCGATTTCTTTTCAATCGAATTTCAATATCCTTGGTTAAAGTCTTCTTAATTTTGTTTAGAGTTTCTTGGTGGTTTTGTACATAACTACCCTTCTACAAAAATGATTGGATCCGATTGCGAACCATTGAAAAAAAATTTCAATCGTTCCCACTTGTGTTTCTCAATCGGGTCGCACCGATTCGGAACGATTGAGGCCGGCTATCGTTGCCTATCGTTCTCAATCGGGACTCGAGATGAAGTAAATCTGCCATTATGCTGGTGGCAGCACATTGATCTCGCGGGAATTATTTGAAAAAGTGTATTCACTTTTTTACATCTCTGTAAAAGATAACTTTTAAAAAGATGTACAATTGTTGGATAATTCCCTCGCGATCAAGGAGCAGTCATCAACATATTTTGAAATAACTTATTCTGTAGTGATTTTCATTAGATTATCATATTATTTGTCATTAACATGTTAATTGGTTTAATCTGGTTGCGGCTTATTTTTTTTTTTTAATTTTGATATCTAAGTATAATAATTAAACAGGTTATTAGAAGTTATTTTTTAAATGATTTAACTATATTATTTTATTTTCATATTGAAATTTAGGTTGCAAATTATATAAAAAATCCCTTCATCGGTGCAACGGGTACCCGGGTATCCACCTCCCGTTTTTCAATTTTTTTACTTCTTAAGAAGAGAACTAACGTGCGGCGCATTAAGGATCCATTGTAGCTGCTTGCCAAATAGTTCTGTAGCACAGAACATCCGAAGTCATATTTCCCACCCCGTAATAATAATTTTAAAAAACCCCTACGACCAGTCCTACCACCTTTACCTGAACAAATCCGAAGACCTTCTACAGAAAACACTCAAAAAATTAAAAAATTCGAAATAATCACCCAAATCACCTTCAGAAAACCCCAACTTATATTTTCAACCCCATGATAATATTCAACAACCCCTAAGACCACCACTACTACTTTTACCTTAGCAAATCCCAAAAGCCTCTACGTAAAACATTCAAATAATTAAATTTTTTTTAATAATTACCTCAGTCAACTTCAGAAAACCACAAGTTATATTCTCCACCCTATGATAATATTGAACAACCCCCTAACACAACCCCTTCCACTTTTGCCTTAATAAATCCGAAGAGCATCCACGTAAACACTCAACAAATTTCAAAATTTTACATAATCACACAAGTTACCTTCAGAAAACTTCAAACTATATTTCCAGCCCCATTATAATATTCAATGACCCCCTAAGACCACCCCCTCCACTTTTAATTCCATAAATCCTAAATGTCTTCACGTAAAACAATAAAAAAATATTGAAAATTTTGAAATAATCACCCAAATCACCTTCAGAAAACTCCAACTTATATTCACAACCCCATGATAATATTCAACAACCCCCTAAGACCACCACTACTACTTTTACCTTAGCAAATCCCAAAAGCCTCTACGTAAAACACTCAAATAATTTAAAAAAATTTAATAATTACCCCAGTCAACATCAGAAGACTACAAGTTGTATTCTCAACCCTATGATAATATTCAACAACCCCCTAAGACCACCCCTTCCACTTTTGCCTTGATAAATCCAAAGAGCATTCACGTAAAACACTCAAAAAATTTCAAAATTTAAATAATCACACAAGTTACCTTCAGAAAACTTCGAACTATATTTCCAACTCCATTATAATATTCAATAACCCCCTAAGACCACCCCTTCCACTTTTAATTCGATAAATCCTAAATGTCTTCACGTGAAACAATAAAAAAATATTAAAAAATTTGAAATAATCATCCAAGTCACCTTCAGAGAACCAAAAATTTTATTTCCAAACCCATGATAATATTCAACAACCCCCTAAGACCACCACCACCACTTTTATCTGAACAAATCCGAAGACCCTCCACGTAAAAGACTCAAAAAATTCAAAAGATCACTGAACCCAACTTCAAAAAACACCAAATTATATTTTCAACTGCACGCGTTTTTAGTCGGTCTTTAGGGTTAGGTTTCCGATCGACGTCTCTATGCACTTACCCGATTGAGAACGATTCAAACGCTTGTCCCGATTGAAAACGATTGAGAACGATGAACAAAATTTGTCCCCATTAATACCAATTCAAAACGATTCACCTCCCGGTAAGAAGAGGAGAATTAAAAAAAATATATATTTTCATATTTAAACGAAAAAGTGAGCATTATTTAATTTTTTTGAATGTGCTAATTTTCCATCGGGAGAAGTGCCCAACGAAAGAATTGGTTTAACTCCGAAACCAATTCTTTTTTATTTCCTTAACGAACGCCAGATTGTATTGTGTTCCATACAGGCGAACATATTTTCCATTTTTCTAATTCCTCTTAATTCGAGCAGTAGACACACCTCTCAAGGTTACTTTTGATTCCTTACTTACATGCTGTATTTTGGATTAATTTAATTCTTTCTAATCCGTCCACAAAATGCGTGCACTTGCATGATTTCCATTCCTCCGTGTGCAACATAAGTTTGAGAATTTCCATTTTTTTTGTCATGGTTATTTTTTATTTCATACTTACATGCTTTATTTTCGATTATTTCAATTCCTTCTAATTGCAAGTCGGCTACTAAACGTCTCCTCTCCTTCCCTAAACCCTAACAACGGTTTCAGATGTTTAGCAGTCAAGTTGCAAAAATTTAACCTAAACCAAAAATCAAAATTCAAACCAAAAAAAAGGTAGGCAGGAAATTACAAAAATTTGATTTCGACTATGCTGGATAGATCGTTTTTTGGCTCCGTATACTTTTTTTGTGGTTGTGTAATCCATGCATGTACATTAAAAAATAATTTTAATATAATTTAAATGTGTTCCAAGACAGATTTCATATGAAATCGGTCAAAATATGTTTCTGTTAAACAGATTAATAAAAAAAATGTTCACATAATTTACCCGAATTCTTTTTTTTCACCTGTAATTTATAAATGTAATACAATATTTATTCATTTAAAAAATTAATTTATTTCAATTTACAGTTGCGCCTTAAAAGTGACATTATTTTATTTCTTCCTATCCTTTCTTTTACATTTCTCCACTTTTTGATTCCTCCCAATACGCTTCCATTACATTTTTCTGAGTCGATTAAAAGGACTAGCTTTTGCGTCTTCAAGGTGACATTATTCTCTTTCTTTCTATTCTTTCCTTTGCATTCCTCCACTCTTTAATTCCTCCCAATACGCTTCCATTAAATTTTTCTAAGTCGAATAAAAGGAATAGGTTTTGCTTTTTTTGTGTACTCGATGGTGGAACTTCCGATGGAGGAAAATTCACGTATTAATGAGAATTCAGATTCTGAATTTTGTTGAATTCTTTTCTTCTTACCGGGCTGGTAATCGATCTCAATCGGGTCCAATCATTTTTTTCTAGAAGGGTATATACAACTATAGGTGGAATTTTGTTTAAGGTGACACGTTTCTTAGCTTCGATAACATCTGTGCTTCCCTCGTCATCATCAGTATCGTTCACTTCAAGGGCTTCGTACATGTTATCAGTTTTGATGTTAAATTCCTGCATATTAGATCCATTATTGGTCCTACGCCTTTTTGATGCCGGTTTTTGGGTAACCCAATCGTCCAGCTTCGTAATTTTTTCAGGTCGAAAGTTCATTTTCACTTTAATCCGTCTTCCTCCAGATGATTTTGGAGTTTGGAACAGCACTTAGCCCGTTTATGGAACAAACACTGTTCAGGATTTGTTATTAATCACAGCACTGGGTAAACACGTCTGCTCTCTACGAAAGCAGCACCTCGAATCGAAACGCAAAACTGTTTCCCTTCATAATCACTCCGTTTAAGAGATCAAGAATACGCTTCGAAACTTTCAAAAAGTAGAAAATCTGTTAAATTATCAGATGTTTTGTTATACGTCTTACTTACTTATACTTCAGGTTAGAAATAAATCTGTTTATATTCCAAGTGACGATAGGCAGTTTATAAAACGCTTCCAGAAGTTTAAGTAACCTTATTTGCTTGAAATTGATTAGAAAACTTATCAATAATTAATTTATTATCATAGGCGCAAAAAATGAGCGTGTTTTACTGCTTGCTGATTGACCATGAACTATCTCTTTTTGAGCGGCGTAAGTGGATGCATATATAATATTAGACCTCGTAATAGAACAGAGGTATGAAATAAAATTGGTTGGAAAAGTATCCTTCATGAAAATATGACAACCGTGATTTTTTCGCGTCATTCTGTTGTTATTTGACTTTCGATGACATCTTTGAACTGAACGATGTAACAAATTTGTAAAGATCGAGTAAAAATCATAGGTATGGGAGTGATCAATCATTGACTTTCCAAAGTATAAAAAATGTATGGTAAATGAGACGATCCCATACTTCAAGTATATTGAAATAGTATAGATAAAGTATATCTAAAGTACAGCTGAGGTATGGCTGAAGTATAGCTAAAGTATAGCTGAAGTATAGCTGAAGTATGGGATATACTTCATCTAAACTTAAGTATAGCTGAAGTGCAAATTATACTTCATTTATACTTAAGTATGGCAAAAGTATCGGACATAGAATTGTACTCATTTGTTCTTCAAGTATACTCTAGCAACGTGATAAAACGTAATGTATCATAAATGACAGCTCGTCCAAAAATTTTAAAAGTTCGCGATTCAAGTGATTCCGTGAGTCCACTATAATTATAATATTGTTCTTGAGGATATACATCATGCAACGGGTATACAATAGACTACTTATGTGAATTTTATGTCATATATATTTGTAGGAGATCCAGAATCTTTGATTCCTAAACATAATATCAATAGCATAAAATGGTTCAATAAAATTGTTACTTAGGTGAAATGTTTAGTGTTAAATTCCATAATGTGAAACAATTTATGTTACAATTAATATTTTACATATTTGCATTTTACTTATTTTAGAATTTTCAAACAATATTCTTTGACATTATGGAAATCATGATTCTGGATCTCTATTTTCATGTATTTCAGATAACTGATTAACTCTCATAAGCAATGATACGGCTATACCTACTATAGCCATGCATTCCCTATATTTTAGACATAATTTACATACTTGAGCTATACTTAAAAGATATACTTTAGCCATACTTTGACTGAAGATCGGCTATACTTTATCTATAATGCAGCTATACTTGAGTGGCACGATGGTTGTGGGGGTTAAGGCGTAGGCTTTGGACCCACTCCGTCGGCTTGCGGGTTCGATTCCCGCCTCGCACTCTGGAAGAGCCTCGGTGGCCCATGCGTTGAACACTTGCCTAGCAAGGGAGCTGTTCATCTCCGGAGAGTCGTGGGACCGGTACCTCTAGAGAAAAAGGTTCTCTAAGTACTTAAGGCTCTTGCTCTTGGTGGTTCGGAACCCACCTTAAACTGTAGGTCCCCCTCCCACCACCAAGAAAGTGCGTGGGGGTGTGTGTAAAGGAATAGGGAAGAGATACAAGAAAAATATAAACCCTCAGGGGACACATTAGAAGCTTCCATGCCATTACTGCAGCTATACTTCTCAGATATACTTTAAAAATACTTCTCCTATACTGCAACTATACATTGTTATACTTTAGCTATATTTGTGCTATACATCCACTATACTTCATTCAAATATACATGAAGTATGGAATCGTCTCAAATGCCATACTTTTACTATACTATCTGAGAGATCACTCCCATACGATTTCACAGATGTTTTCCTAGATCAATCCCATACAAAATTTTTGTTACCCGGGGAATTATGTAGATGCTTTCATATATCGACTTTACATGAGTGGAAACAAAATTTTGATATATTAATAACAATTAACGTAAAATGCTTTTGAATATGACTGTGCTATGTCTCGTAATTTACGCAGAAGATTGTTACATTTTAGCTTAAATTACTTTAAAAATTTTAACAAATACAATCGAACAATAATGAGGAATAAGAAACTTGAAACCTATTCGTTAATAACAAATAAACCTGGAAGACCAATGAGTGATAACGGAGAGACTTTTGGTATTAATATATCTTCTATCGCGTATCCACAATTGAAATAAAGTACACGAATTTAGGAATAATCGGTTAGAAGAATTCGGATAGTAACTATGAAAATGCAGACTAATATCTCTGATTAGAATAAATCGTAAGAATATGAGACTCTTACATATAAAAAATTACAGTATTTCTAAGGCACTGTATTCAATTTTGTAATGGAAACGAATAACGAAAATGTCGGGTCTCAAAAAATTGGGTTTTCGGTCTCCTTTTTCAAGCGTCAGCATTTTTCGACATGCTGAAATATGCAATAGTTTTCTTTTGCTGGTGATTTATTTCCAAACATTTTATCTTGAGAACGAATGAAGATAGGAAGCCGTTGAATGGCACCAAATGTGCAGTTTTGCCGTGCGATTGCAGAGCAATAATCAAATTTATGATAAAATCATTCTCACGCAAGAGTTATCATTTTGAATATTTCTGACTTTCATCACTGTGGGCGCGTGGCCAGCACAGAGGGACAAGTTGCAGCAAAAAAATTACCCTTTCTATGACAATACCCAAGTGCAAATTGCCGGACCTAAACACACGGCCCAGGCTTGGTCCAGTTTTGGCAGCCAAAGATCGGCTAATGTTATTGCGCCAATATCAGCATTTCAATCGGCCCAGTGTTGTGCCCGCACTGGCTGCCTATATTGGCTATTTAAATTTGTCGATTTACCGCCGATGCTTGGCGCAGTGATGGCACATTACTCGACCAAGTGTCACTTTTATCACGGAAAAGCATATTTTATGAGGAAAAGCCAGAGATCGGCCCAGACGTGGCGCATTACTGTTCAAAACTTCGTCTTTACTTTGGCTGAACATGCTTTAATAGGAAAAGCCAGAGTCTGGCCCAGCAAAGGCGTGTCACTGGGCCCAGTATTACTTTTAGTATGTAAAACATATTTCAAGAAGAAGAGCTAGATTTCGGCCCAGACTCGGTGCACTGCTATACCAAACTTCGTCTTCACTTTGGCTAAACATGTTTTAATAGGAAAAGCCAAAGTCTGGCCCAGCAGAGGCGCATCACTGGGCCCAGTTTGACTTTTACTACAGCAAACCATGTTTTTAGAGAAAGAGCCAGAGTTTGGCCCAAACTCGGCGCAGCACTATGCCGAGAGTATAGATATTTAAAAACAAATTTTAATACGCTAAAAAATATCGTTCATGTCTTCTAAAATGTCTGAGAACTATAAATACAACTTTCGCGAATACAACATTTTTCCTTTTTTTTCGAAAAGAATGCCAAGTTTCATCTTTATGTAAAATTGTAAATGTTCAGAAAAAATTACATTTTTTGTTAATCTTAAACGTTGTAAAATAGTCTAAAACAACTAAAAACCAAACCTTACACGAGGTTTGAAAAAATTTCTTATTAAAAAATTGTCGAAGTTCACGATCAAATTTCTAAGTCCCGTCGTTAAAAATGTTAAATGTTCATAAAAAATTACATTTCCTGCCATTGTAGAAAGTTGTGAAGTAGTCTCGAGCGCGAAAAAACGAAATGTTACACGAAGAAAAATTGTAATCGATATTAATTATTTCTCTAAAAATTATTTTATTGATATTCCTGTTAACAGTTTGTATATTTTACATTAACATAACGTCGTATGATAATAAAGATTCAATTAGAAAAAGAGGGTCTAAAATTTAGTTGTTTTAACTTTTTTGAGCTATAGCTTATGAGGATGGCTTTTTCATCAAATTTCAACTCGTAGGTTTAGTGCAATGGTTAAGACTCCCCACTGCTAGGCGATAGATTTAGGTATAGATACTGTAGATGTAGGTTCGATACCCCGTAGCGTTAGAAATTTTATTTGTTATATAATATTTAAAAATGTAATATATGTATTCATTCTACATATATAGTGATGGCGACCAGAGTCAGGGCCAGAATTGGCCGCCTAGTGCATACCGGAGTTATCATTCCAGCAACGGTACGATATTGACAGCCGATCTTCAGCAATATTTTTGCCGATACTAGGCCAGTGCTGGGCCGTATCTAACTTCGCACTTGGGTAGTAATTCCAGAAGCAAACCAAATATCCGAAACAGATGTTGTTGAACGAAGCAGGGCCGTCTCAACGTCTTGGAGATGCATTTACAGAGCGAGTCCTCAGCAAATCGAAACCCAATTACAAATATTAACCCGATTAAGAATATTTTCAGTAGAAGCATTTTTTTAAAATAAATTTCTTCTAAAACTCCTACAATCCTAGATACTCTTGAAATGACTCCAATTTTTTGGTGAAATCCACATTATTTTTCATTGCTTCAGAAATCTTCATAAAATAAATATTCATGGAAGCCTAATTTTTCAAAATGAAAAATTATTAAAAATTTTCCCAAGAATCTTCACAACATTTTTATATTGTTATGAAACCTTAAAAAATCCTCCAGAAACTTGGAAACTTGATTTCAAACGTAACTTATTTCGTAAATATTTTCAGAACTTCTAAATATCATTTTACATAATTTGAATGGTTCCTGCAAATTGAACGTAATTGCCTTTCAATCCTGCAGGAAATTTTCTTATTCGCATTAAACCTATACGAATTCTCCAAAAGCTTCCAAATTGTATTTTAAAATTTTAAAAAATTTATAATTTTTTGAGCATTTTTGGAAATATTCCCAGACTGTAAATAGTTTTTGAATTTTTTCAGGACTTTAACATATCTTTTAGAATTATTCGAATGGTTCATAAATTTTTTTCAACTCCTGCGAAATAAGAAAAATGAATTTGAATTTTTTACATTCTTTTTCCAGAAATTTAAAAATCTTTTCGAATGTTTCATTTTTTCAATTTTATCTTTTGAATTGCATTACTCAAGATGAAAATTCATTTGAATTTATGTAGAAATGTTAGTAAGATTTGTTCATTCTTCTCTAACCAATCAAATATCTCAAAAAGCTTGCGAATTTTATTTCTATATCTAAAAAAATATATAATTTGCTTACAATTTTTTAGAATATGAGCAAGCTGTAAATAATTTTCTATTTTTTTTTTTTTTTGAACTTTTACATATCTTTAAGAATTATTCGAATTTTTCTCACATTTTTCTTAGAATCCTGCGAAATAAGAAAAGTGAATATTAATTGTTCAAATTCTTTTTCCAGAAATTCAACAATTTTTTCAAATATTTCATTTTGTTTCAATTTAATCTTGTGAAATGCATTACTTGCAATAAAAAAGCATTTCAATTCACGTAGAAATTGTATGTATGATTTGTTTATTCTCCTCAAACCTATCAAATATCACAAAAAGCTTGTTTTTTACAGATTTTTTTTTTTAGATTTTGAAATAAAATTTGCAAGCTTTTTTAAATAGTTGATAGCTTCAAGAGAATGAACAAATCTTACTGACATTTCTACGTAAATTGAAATAATTCTTCATTTTGAGTAATGCATTTTAAAAGATAAAATTGAAAAAATTGAAACATTTGAAAATATTTTTCAATTTCTGGAATAAGGATGTAAAAATTTTTTATTCACTTTTCTTGTTTCGCAGGATTTAAAAAAACAGGTAGGAACAATTCGAATAATTCTTAAAGTTACGTAAAAGTTCAGAAAGAAATTCAAAAATTATTTACAGCTTGCAAATATTCTAAAACATTAAACGCAAATTATATATTGTTTTAGATATAGAAATGAAATTTGCAAGCTTTTTGTTATATCTGATAGGTTTGAGGAGAATAAGCAAAACTTACTAACATTTCTACGTAAATTGAAATGATTTTTAATTTTAAGTAATGCATTTCAAAAGATAAAACTGAAAAACATGAAACATTCGAAAATTTCCTGAAAAACGATGTAAGAAATTCCAATTCACTTCTCTTATTTCGCAGAATTTGAAAAAAGTGTAGAAGCAATTCGAATAATTCAAAAAGATATGTAGAAGTTCTGAAAAAATTCAAAAATTATTTACAGTCTGGAAATATTTTAAAAGATTCTCGAAAAGTTATACATTTTTTTAGATTTCAAAATAAAATTTGGAAGCTTTTCGAGAATTCGTATAGGTTTGAAGAGAATAAGAAAATTTTCTGCAGTATTTAAAGGCAATTACTTTTAATTTGCAGGAAACATTCAAATTATGTAAAAAGATATTTAGAAATTTCTGATAATATTTTTGAATTAAGTTACATTTGAAATAAGTTTTTCAAGATTCTTGAGGCTTTTTTAAGGTTTCATAACAATATGAAAATGTTGTAACGATTCTTGGGAAAATTTTTAATAATTTTTCATTTTGAGGACCCGCTCTGTAAATGCATCATGAAGGCGTTGAGACGGCCTTGCTTCGTTCAACCACATCTGTTTCGGGCATTTGGCTTGCTTCTGGAATTACTATTGTCATAGAAAGGGTACTTTTCTTTGCTGCCACTTGTCCCGCTGTGCTGGCCACGCGCCCACACTGATTAAAGTCAGAAATATTCAAAATGATAACTCTTGCGTGAGAATGTTTTTATCATAAGTTTAATTATTGCTCTGCAATCGCATGGCGAAACTGCACATTTGGAGCCATTGAAAGGCTTCCTATTTTCATTCGTTCTCAAGATAAAATGTTTGGAAATAAGTCACCGGCAAAAGGAAACTATTGCATATTTCAGCATGTCGAAAAATGCGTTGTATTCAGGAATGTTCAAAGAATATCTGTGAATTTTTTTAGATTCCTCCTAAAGTCGCACTCCTTCTGGCCTCGACTTTTAGACCTGACTTTAGTATAGTACTTTGAAAGGAGCAAAACAAACGCTTTGCAAACTTTCTAAACCACTATACGAAAAATAGGGCTCACGTGATGTTGTGTGTCACTCTGGCGCATTGCAAAAAGAAAGATGGGTGGAAGTATATGAATACAGAAAAAACGAAATGTAATCTACACAGCGATTTCAGAGTAATCTTTACGTGCAAAAATAATTAACTCAAAGTGTTAAGATTCACCCACAACATGGGAAATGGTTACCATGTAAACTCTATTAAATCTTGTTTTGTTTCGATGCGAAAAAATTAAATTTCATCTACTTGAAAATTACCCGCAATAAAAATTCACTTCTGTTTTCTCTGTGAACGCACAATATGACATGGGCTACAAATCATTATTAATATAGTTAAAAGTTTGTCATAAGGACAACCACAGGATTTCGCCAAGAGCGGGTGCTAATCTGAAAAATTGCACCCCCTCCCAGCGAAATCGCGGTAAAATTTCGGCTGTAACCACGTCTCTCGACGTGAGATAGGCAGTTACAGTCTGCGACAAATTCGATACTATGATCCAAGAAAGTCTTGTACACACTGGGGACACGGAGCGATCCAAGGACGACCGCCTTCTGCATTTTCCCCGCAAGTGTCTCAGCATTTTGCTGATACGCTGGATGCTTTTCAAGCTATTAATCAGTGAAACCTTGGCACCACCGAGAGCGCCAATGATCAAGACGATTTGTTTCACAGAATATTCCGGGTATAACCGTCGAAACTCCCTTATAAGGTCTTTATACCTCTTCATCAGTTCCTTCTCCTTGACTATGACGTTTTTGTCAGCTGTTGCCGAAAATTCGATAACGAACATGGTTCGTTTCTCGAAGTCACGGAGAACTATGTCAAGCCTCAACTGTGCAACAAAAATAATTGTCGAGAATATAAAGCGTTTAGCGGAGCTGTATTTGGGCTAATGCCGTGAGAGTGACAGAGATGGTAATAAAGCACGACATCGACTGATCTTGCACATTTCCGTGGGATATGCCGTGCATCCTCTTGTCGAGGAGCTGTTCGCAGAAGTTTTTCTCCCGTGCATTTTGCTCACCCCTGATATTGAAGTCGAGGCCGAGTGTTTCAGCGGCCTCCTCGGATGCTTTGTACAGAAACGCTCGTTTGCCTATTTCTTCGTGTTTCCTGACCATTTTAAGGAGAGGGTCTTGTCCATTTACCACTTTGTATTCTGTGCCCAAAATAATCGTGTTGTGAAAACATTAAAGATTCAGTATTTCGCGACCGCCTTGACGGCATGAGATGCAAAGTTGCGGAACAGAAAACTTAAGGCGCATGCTTTTCGTCATGTGTATAACCTATTGGGATCCGATATCGAGGGATCTGAGCTCGTCCTTCGTCCATGGAACCACTCCAAATGAATAGAGTACTACTGGGACGGCAAGCATGTTCGTCGCAGATACTTAGCTTCTCGCCGACAGTTCAAGAGACCATATCCTTCGGATGAGACGTTTGTATCTGCATCGGAGAGCATCCTTCACAGATGTCACGTTCTGAATGCGGCTCTGTGATGCGCCCAGGTATGTATAGGTCTCTCCAGCGCCAATGTGTCGTTTAGAGCTTCTGTCGACGAGCTCAGTGTCTTCGGGGATCATCCATGTAAAATACATTAGTGACCTTATGCTTTCGATCTCCATGTTTGCCGCAAAGGTACCCTTTGGAATGGCGGCGTGCATGGGGAAGTGGGAACAATGTGACGCAAAAGAGAAGAGAGCTCATGGTGTCGCCCTGAGACACACCTCTCTAAAGTGACACTGTTAGTGATTACATGATGTTTTTCAGATGTGATAGTGAATGTGGTTTTCCAAAGCAGCATTAATCTCTCTATGCACCTCACAATGTGTAGATGAACCTTTAAGCTTTCCAACAGACAGATTATAAGTCTATGGGAGATTGAATCAAAAGCTTTTCGGTAATCAATCCAGGCCATGGATAGAAATCGTTGATATAATGTTGCGTCTTTACAGACACATCTATCGATGAGCAGGTTCTCCCAACATCGTGCTACTCCTTTCTCCGAGCCGCGTTGTCCATACATCTCTCGCCACACAGGACCAATTGTCCGAACAATTTTATCGATAACGATAATACTGTTATCGATCTTACACAAATGTGTTCAGACAAGTTATTGGCCTGTAATTCTTAGGGTTCGCTAAGTTGCCCGCGACTGGCAGGAGAACTGTGCGCCCTTCCACCAACTACTCTGGAAAAGGCTCTTCCGACTTTAGATATAAGGTGAAAATACAAACTAGATGCTCGTGGACTGGAAGAAACTTCTTTCACCAGAAGGTCTTGATACTATCTGGTCCAGGAGCGGAATCTTGCCTCTATTTATATATATATATATATATATATATATATAATAAAAAAAAGAGTTGAAGAACAACCGCAGGGTCCTACTGAGAGCAACTTCCATCTAAAAATGTCATCGTGAGAGCGACAAAGATGGTAATAAAGTACTGTTAGGGCCGCATTATGTCTATAGATATACGTCGTTCATGCGTGGGTCGGACACCCTGATAGTATGTGTTCTAGGTACTCAGCGTGTACATGACACGCTCTGCACCTATCACTGGGAACTTCTTGACATAAAGTGCGGTCACGGTATGCTTTGGTGCGAATGACACCGTCCTAGCATGCAAAAATAAAACCCTGAGTACCTGAATTGAGTCGTGATGATTTGAGGAAAGCAAAAATTTGCTCCTTCGACAAGGACTGTTTTTCTAAATTACTGTGAAAGCTTCCGTGCATTTGCTTGTCGAGTAGCTCGTGGTGAAATTTTTCAACCTCTGCTTTCTTCACTTCGGCTTTTAGACGTGAAGCATCTAGATGGAGTAATGCACTTTCCTTACTTCTGATTTTAAAATTCAGGCCAAGGGTCTCGGCAGCTTGCTCCGCGGCTTTGTAAAGGAACGCTCCTTCGCCAATCATCTCGTGGTTTCTGACCATCTTTAGGAGAGGATCTCTGCCATTCGCAACGATGTAAGCTGTACTTAGAACTATTCGGTTATGAAGACACTGGAGATTCGGAAGTCCGTGTCCGCCTTGACGGCGTGAAATATGTAATCGCGGAACTGACGAATTGATATGCAAGCTTTTATGCATATGCAAGATCATACGTGTGGTGATATCCAGGGCCCTCAGCCCTCAGTAGAGTAGAACCGGGGCGGCAAGCATGTTAGTCGCATATACTTTGTTCAACGCCGACAGAATGGAAGACCAGATCTGTCAAAGAAGATGCTTTTATCTGCTTCTGAGAGACTCCTTCACTGATGCTACGTCCTGACTGCGGTTTTGAGGCACGCCCAGGTATGTATAGGTCCCTCCAGTATTAAGATGCCTAATGACACTCATATCCACAAGCGCAGAGTCCTTGGGAACGCCAGTAATCTTCCCTTTCTTCAGATGAATTTTGGCACACTTGTCCAAACTAAAGTCCATCCCAATCTCTCCTGTGTAGTTCTTGACGATATTTATTGTATGCAGGAGAATTTCATAGTGCGAGATATAGAGGCAGATGTGTGATGCAAAAAAGCAGAGGGCTCATGGTACCGCCTTGAAAGACGCCCCTCTGGAACGTGACGTTGTTCGTTGTCAGATGGTAATTTATAGATGATAACAGTAAATCTAGTTTTCCAAAGAGACATCAATCTCTCTATGCATTTCATTATGTGTGGATGTATCCTCAAACTTTCCAACAGACAGATGATAAGTCTATGAGAGGTTAAATTGAAAGCTTTCCGGTAATAAATCCAGGCCATTGACAGGACGCACTGCTGGGCGGCGGCGTCTTCACAGACACACCTATCAATGAGCAGGTTCTTTCGACAGCCTGCTACACCTTTTTTCGAGCCATGTTGTTCGTGCATCTCTCGCCGTACATGCTCAATTCGTCGAACAGTTCTGTTGTTTAGGGCAGCTGTACAGATCTTATACAGTGTGTTCAAACGAGTTAGTGACCTGTAATTCGCTGGGTTGGACAAGTTTATACCTTTTATCGACAGGAGTATAGTGCGTCTTAACACCAGCTTCTGCGAAGTGGGCGTCTCCGACTTCAAATATGAGGTGAATATGCGGGCCAAATGTTGGTGTATAGAAGTAAACTTCTTCCACCAAAAGTTCTTGATATAATCTGGTCCATCAGCGGAAAAATTCTTCGTGCCTCTAAGTGATTTTTTCAACTCTTCACCAGTAACTGATGGAAATTCCTCCTCAAATTTTCTCGGGATGTTACAAAACTCCTTGAACCGGATAATATTGTCAGTATCTTCTTTTAACTCTAGTGTTTTCGCGACCTTGTACACCCTTCTTCAAAAAGGTTCTACCTCCTTGGGCTTGGGTGGATTTCTTAAAGAAACAGGCGTAGAATCGCGGTAAAATACACCTATGGCCACGTCTCACATCCGTGAGATGGGTGGTCGCGGGGCACGACGAAATCACAACGACAGGCCGGCAAAACCCTCGTGTGTCTTGAGGACACGAAGCGACCCAAGGATGACAGCTTTCTGCATCCATCTCGCAAGTGCCTTGGCATATTTTTGGCACGCGGGTATGGCTTTAAGGTTACGAACCAGTGATAATTTCGCAATTTCGAGAGCAACTATCACAAGGACAATACTCGTGCCGAATATTTTGGGTACAGTCGTTGCAGCTCTCTTTTAAGGTCTTGATACCCCTCCTCTTTTTCTTTCTCCTTTGCAGTGATGTTGTATTTGGACGGAGCCGAGAATTCGATCACGAATATAGTTCGTTTCTCGAAGTCTTGGAGAACAATGTCAGGCCTCGAGTGCGCAACGGAGACTGCTGCCCGAAAATCGTAGTTCCAGAAAATCTGGCACTTCTCGTTTCGGACAATAGACTCTATATCCCTTGGAGCGTTCGGCAGGGCAGGGTCGCGACCAACACCGTATGAGCGACAAAGGTGGTAATGAAGTACTCTTAGGGCCGAATTATGTCTATACATATACGTTGTTCCTGCGTGGGTCGGACACCCTGATAGTATGTGTCCTAGGTACTCAGCGTGTGCATAACACGCTCTGCACCTATCACTGGGAACTTCTCGACATAAAATGCGGTGACGGTATGCTAAGGAGGAGATGACACCGTTCTGGCATGCAAAAATAAAGCCCTCTGTACCTGAATTGAGCCCTGATGATTTGAGGAAAGCGAAAGTTTGCTCCTTCGACAAGGACTGTTTTTCTATATTTCTGTGAAAGTTTCCGTGCATATGCTTGTCGAGTAGCTCTTGGTGAAATTTTCCAACCTCTGCTTTCTTTACTTCGGCTTTCAGACGTGAAGCATCTAGATGGAGTAATGCACTTTCCTCACTTTTGATGTTAAAATTCAGGCCAAGGGTCTCGGCAGCTTGCTCCGCGGCTTTGTAAAGAAACGCTCCTTCTCCAATCATCTCGTGGTTTCTGATCATCTTTAGGAGAGGATCTCTGCCATTTGCAACGATGTAAGCTGTACATTCGGTCATGAAGACATTGAAGATTCAGAAGTCCGCGTCCGCCTTGACGGCGTGAAATGTATAATCGCGGAACTGACGAATTGATATGCAAGCGTTTATGCATATGCATTATCTTACGCGTGGTGATATCAAGGGCCTTCAGCTCGTTCTTCGTCCATTGAACCATCCCAAACGAGTAGAGTAGAACCGGGACGGCAAGCATGTTAGTCGCAGATACCTTGTTCAACGCCGACAGATTGGAAGACCAAATCTGTCGAAGAAGATGCTTGCATCTGCTTCGGAGAGACTCATTCACCGATGTTGTGTCCTGAATGCGGCTTTCAGGCACGCCCAGGTATGTATAGGTCTCTCCAGTGTTAAGATGTCTAATAAGACTTATATCCACAAGCTCAGGGTCCTTGGGAATGCCAATAATCTTTCCTTTCTTCAAATGAATTTTGGCACACTTGTCCAAGCCAAAGTCCATCCCAATCTCTCCTGTGTAGTTCTTGACGATATTTATAGCAGTTTGAAGTTTGCTTTTGCCAGCGGCATAGATTTTTAGGTCATCTATATAAAAAACATGAGTGGTATTCAGAAGAATTTCGTAGTGCGAGAGATAGAGGCAGAAGTGTGATGCAAAAAAGCAAACGGCTCATACTATCCCCTTGAGAGACGCCCCTCTGGAAGGTGACCTTGTTCGTCGTCAGACGATTATTCCTAGATGAGATGGTAAATCTAGTTTTCAAAAGAGGCTACAATCTGTCGATGCATCTCACTATGTGTGGATGTACCTTCAAGCTTTCCAACAGAAAGATGATAAGTCTATGAGAGGTTGAATCGAAAGCTTTTCGGTAGTCAATTCAGGCCATTGACAGGACGCGCTGTTGGACTGTAGCTTCTTTACAGACACACCTGTCAATCAGCAGGTTCTCTCGACAGCCTGCTATACCTTTTTTCGGGCCTCGTTGTTCTTACATCTCTCGCCATACAGGCTCAATTCGTCGAACAATCCTGTTGTTTAGGACAGCTGTAAAGATCTTATACAGTGTGTTCAAACAAGTTATTGGCCTGTAATTCTCTGGTTTGGACAAGTTGCCTTTTTGAGGTAGGAGTATAGTGCGTCCTAACACCAGCCACTGCGGAATGGGCGTCTCCGACTTTAAATATGAGGTGAATATGCGAGCCGAATGTTGGTGTATAGAAGTAAATTTCTTCCACCAAAAGTTCTTGATACAATCTGGTCCAGCACCAGAAAAGTTCTTCGTGCCTCCAAGTGCTTTTTTCACCTCTTCGGCAGTGACTGATGGGCACTCCTCCTCAGATTTTATGAGGCTGTCGCAAAACTCCTTGAAGCGAATGATATTGTCAGTATCTTCTTTCATCTGTAGTGTTTTCGGGATCTTGTACCCCTCTCTCCAAAAACTCTCTACCTCCTTGGGCTTGGGTGGATTTTTTATAAAAACAGGGGGATCACTGAAGAGGCGTGATGGGTGAGCAAGAAACTGTTGATTCTCCCTGATTCATCTCTCCCTCTTCTGTATCCTCCTCCTTGCGTCAGATAACAGCCTCATTTTGTCAAGAATATGCTGCTTGATTGTAAGCAGCTTTGACTTGTTCACTGTGTGATTCATGGTCCTTTCTTCTTGGGCGAACTTTCGAACCATTTCCGTGAACGGTCTACAAGTTGTTAGGTAGTCAATCACACATTGAAAACGGGACGCATTCTGTCTTGCGCATCCAATTTTCTTGTTCAGTTGATGCAAGCGTCTTCTTGTGTTCTGATCCATCGTCGGTTTCAGCCTTCGATTTGAATCAGCCAAAGCTCTCGCAGCACCATAAACTTAGCAATTGATGGTCCAGAGGTCGGACTCTTGCGAGATATCTCCACAAAGGGAGGCATCCATTTCGGCCAGATCTTGGGGCTTCAGAGGAACTTGCATGTTGATGTTCCTCCTTTTATTAAAATTGCGATCATCTTCCAGAAGGTGCCTGCTTTCCGCGGTTGGTCTTAATCTCGTTTCATCTTCGTCTGCAGCTTGTTCAAGCAGCGGTTGAGGAAGCGCTCCGCGTACATATCCATTTTTCTGCTATGCAGCTTTCGGCTCGGTTCTCACGCCTTCGCTTAGGGGTTATTCCTTCGGGACCATCCCTGAACAATTGTCCGCGACTGCTTATTCATTATTGTAACCATGTTCTGCCAATATTCAGGGGACATTTTATCACGAACCGTGTGGAGAAATTTCGTGGAGCTGTACTGTTCTGTCTAGTCTGCCTTGAGTCGACACTGGCACGCCACTGGATGATTGACCAGGGGCTCGAATGGGATGTAACGCTCGGATCGACTAGTTTCTAGACATATCGTATTTTTAAAGAAAAATAATTAATGAATAAATAATATAATTATCCTTTATTATTACATAAAAGTCTAATATACAGGGTGTCCCAGACTCAAGTGTCCCGACTTATATAGCCGTATAAAAATAAAAAATAAAATAAATAGAAAATTCCTTTTCCAAAAATGAGTTGAAGTTTTAGTTTTTTAGTTATAAAATATCTAAGCTGGTCCAATCAGGAGCGCCGTATAAACAGCCGTGTGTGCGTGAACGTGAGTCCAACGTAGTGTTCTCCCGTCGCTAACCCCACCTCTGCGCTCGCTGCGATAACACTGCGTTGAAATCCCGTTCACGCACACACGGCTATTTATACGGCGCTCCTGATTGGTACAGCTTACATATTTTATAACTAAAAAACTAAACCTTCAAATGATTTTTGGAAAAGGAATTTTCTATTTATTTTATTTTTATTTTTATACGGCTATATAAGTCCGTACACTTGAGTCTGGGACACCCTGTATAGGTTTTGCATTTTTGTCGGATATGAATTTCAATTCATTACATTGTAATATATATTTCAATGAAACATGCACATTTTTGAAACATTAACGGTGCTTGATGTGTGAATACATCATTGAAAATAATAATGTTTGTATGATTATACTTGCCATTAGGCTACGAAATAATTATTTTTTATTATTTTAAGTAATTAATAAATTATGATCAATTATAAATAACGCAGCCAATAAATAAATTAGATAAATTATTTACATTAAAATTTCACTTTCTGGAATATTATCAATATTATAAATAGCATTATACATATGATAATTATCAAAAATTTAATACAAATTTATTATAACTTTACTATGTATTTCAACTGAAAGGTAATTTGATTGAACATTCTTCTTTAAAAAATCGTTGTTAAGAATACAGTTCGTATATTAAGATTTCAATCACCTTTAATAAATATTTTTCATTATCTGGAATATGTTGTAGTGTACATTTGATTATTACATGAACATTTATGCAATTATGTATTATAATTTCGTAAATCTTCATTCCAAAAATATTATTTTCTGAATTCACTTCTGTAATTTTTGTTTAAGTCCAAACCATGATTCTCTCTAGGAACTAGCTAAAATCTGGACAGTCTTCATACATTCAAATTCGTAACTAACTCCAAAGTGCCAAGACTGGGACCAGACAGCAGGAAAGTTTGAATGAAACACGTAGCAAAACTAGACGGCATCAGTGTAGCGCTAGGGTAGTATTGCGTGAATATAGACACGACCCTGAATTTAGCTATACGTATAGATTAAAAAATGCAGGAATTCATTTAAAAAAAATTAATTGTCCTATCGAAAAGCTGAAGACATATCTGGATTCATCTCAGCCATATCTCTAGGAGCTTTTTGAATTATGCAAAAAAATGATTTTTCATCAATTTAATTGTTATAAACAATTTGGCATTCAATATAAACAAATGCATCATTCTGAAACTAGTTTCAAGCACATTATTAGATACTTCAATAAAATACCCCAAGGAGTACTTTCAATAATCCTCAAAAATTAATGATTAATGAATTAATGATTAATGATGAAGAATTAAATTATGATTTTTTCGCATGATTGAAAAAACACCTAGAGATAAGGCTGAGATATATCTAAAGATTTTTCTGCGACTTTCAGTTTCTTCTAGCTATTTGCCCGAATATTGAAATCCATAATCAAAGGATTTTTATAGTCGGAGTGGAAGGGGTAAAAATAATGTTTAAATTCGAGTTCTTTCATTTTGAGAAATTTATTTGGATTCTATTATATTCGAGTTACGACATCTGGTAGTAGCTTCTGATAAATTTGTGTTCAATAACTTGTTAACGAATAATAAATATCATAAACAACATGATTGTTTAAATAATAATTTTATTCTCATGATTGAAAAAAATCCTAGAGATATGGCTGAGATGTATCCAAAGATACCTTTAGATGTTTTCTGCGACTTTTAGTTTCTTCTAGCTATATGCCCGAATATTGAAATCCATATTCAAAGGATTTTTATAGTCAGAGTGGAAGGGGTATAAACAATGTTTAAATTCGAGTTTTTTCATTTTGAAAAATTTATTTGGATTCTATTATATTCGAGTTACGACATCTTGTTGTAGCTTCAGATCAATTTTTGTTCAATAATTTTTTAACGAATAATAAAAATTATAAACAATATGATTGTTTTAATAATAATTTTATTCGCATGATTGAAAAAACCTCTAGAGATATGGCTGAGATGTATCTAAAGATACCCTTAGATGTTTTCTGAGACTTTTAGTTTCTTGTAGCTATATGTCCGTATATTGAAATCCATATTCAAAGGATTTTTATAGTCAGAGTGGAAGGGGTATGAACAATGTTTAAATTCGAGTTTTTCCATTTGGAAATATTCATTTGGATTCCATCATATTCGAGTTACGACATCCGGTTGTAGCTTCAGATCAACTTTTGTTGAATCATTTTTTAATCAAATAATAAATATCATGAACAATATGATCGTTTAAATAATAATTTTATCAGCATGATTGAGAACACACCTAGAGATATGGCTGAGATGTATCCAAAGGTACCTTTAGATTTTTTCTGCGACTTTTAGTTTCTTCTAGCTATATGCCCAAATATTGAAATCCATATTTAAACGATTTTCACAGTCAGAGTGGTGGGGTTAAAAACAGTGTTTGGATTCGAGTTTTTTCATTTTGAAAAATTGATTTGGATTCTCATATATTCGAGTTACGACATCTGGTTGTAGCTTCAGATGAATTTTTGTTCAATAATTGTTTTACTGAATAATAAATATTATAAACAATATGATTGTTTAAATTATAATTTTTTTGCATGATTGAAAAACCACCTAGAGATAAGGCTGAGATATATCCAAAGATTTTTCCGCGACTTTCAGTTTCTTCTAGCTATATTCCCGAATATTGAAATCCATATTCAAAGGATTTTTATAGTCAGAGTGGAGGGGGTACAAACAATGTTTAAATTCGTGTGTTTCATTTTGAAAAATTCATTTAGATTCTATTATATTCGAGTTACGACATCTGGTTTTAGCTTCAGATCAATTTTTGTTCAATAATTTTTCAAACAAATAATAAATATCATAAACAATATGATCGTTTAAATAATAATTTTAATCGCATGATTGAATAAACACCTAGAGATATAGCTGACAAGGGGAAGGCCTCAAGTATGAAACTCAAATCGAGTTCGCATGACGATAATTCGAAAGATTATCGAATTTCATTCGACACGTGTCACGGCTTTCTTGTAAGTGGCGCCTAGTTTCTTAAATATTAATGTTTCAAAATTGCGGCTACCTTCACTGATACACTAGTATCAGTCACGCGGGAAATTTTTCAGCTAGCGGCGCTGGCCCTGCGGTAGCGTGCCTGCTTGATACTCGCTGCTGTCGGGGTTCGAATCTTTTGGCTAGATTTTTTTTTTAATAATACCAAAAATGTAAATTATTATCAATTTTACATAATATATAATATTGTTATGTACTTAATAATTATTAATATATTAATTATATTATTATATTAATTATTAATATATTATGTACTTCATAATTATAAAGATAAAAAAGAGTATTATTTAATATATTATATGATATTATTATTGGTATTATTACAAAAAAAAAAAATCTAGCCAAAAGATTCGAACCCCGACAGCAGCGAGTAGCAAGCAGGCACGCTACCGCAGGGCCAGCGCCGCTGGCTGAAAAATTTCCCGCATGACTGATACTAGTGTATCAGTGAAGGTAGCCGCAATTATAAAACATTAATATTTAAAAAACTAGGCTCCACTTACAAAAAAGCCGTGATACGTGTCGAATGAAATTCGATAATCTTTCAAATTATCGTCATGCGAACTCGATTTGAGTTTCATACTTGAGACCTTCCCCTTGTGAGATGTATCCAAAGGTACCTTTAGATTTTTTCTGCGACTTTTAGTTTCTTCTAGCTATATGCCCGAATATTGAAATCCGTTTTCAAAGGATTTTTATTTTCAGATTGGAGGGTGTAAAAACAATTGGATCGTCGTACTATCCTCATTAATTAAATTAAATTATTTTTAATTCAAGACTGACACAAGCGATACATTATCAAGGTCGGGGTTGGTGACCTGGGGGCACGATACGAAAAATTTCCCTCTTTTCTTTCTTCTACGATAAGGAACGAAGGGGGGGATTCAGGTGAGCGATCAAGGGTCGTGCCTATTATACCACTAACTGTGCTTCTGTACACATCGATTTCCTTACGTGTTAAATAAAATCAATTTTGAGTTAAAGTTTGCTCGGTTTCATTTATATGTGCCTATCTCTCATTGGTGAGTCATTCGAAATAAAACGAAATAGTTTCAATAAAACATGGTGCGAGTAAATTTGAACAGAACAAAATAAGTATCGACAAAAAATAGTCCAATCGAGCCGGATTTATTGGAGCCTTCCAAAGGATTGCAGCTTCAACTAGACACAGGGTGAGCTCGTTCCAAGATAAGTAAATATATTCATTTTCATAAAAAATTGCGACAACAATGGCAAGCGCTCGACTTTTTATTCTAAATAAAAAAAGAATACGATTAAGGAACAAATATCCAATTTCAAAAATTTCTTGCTAAAATGTCGCGAAGAACAGCCAGACGCTTTTAAGTTAAATTTACGTATTCAAAAACTAATAGGCGCGTATGAAACTTTTGACGACATACAAGAGCAGATTGAAGTTTTGGATACAGACACCCCTCACATAGATCTTGTTCTCGATCTATATGCCATTCAGTATGATTATTTTGAAACTCTAGCAGAAGGTGAACATCTTTTGGTTGTCGCGCGAGGCAGCGGTCAACCGGTGGGTAATATAGAACAAACTGTAGATGGGAATTTATCAAATGTAGCAGAAGCTACTATGAAAAAGCGTGGAATTAAATTGCCATAAGCCACTCTTCCAACATTTACCGGTCGTTACGAAGAATGGCTTGCCTTCAAGGACTCATTCATATCCTTGATACACAATCGAACCGATTTAAGCAACGTCGAAAAACTACAATACTCGCAGTCATCCTTACAGGGTGAAGCAGCGCGAAAGATTTCCGTATTTTCCATAACAGAAGAAAATTACACTCGTGCTTGGGAATTGTTAGAAAAGACATACGAAGATAAGCGCCTAATAATCTCTCGACATCTAAGCTTGCTTTTGTGACTACCTGTCCAACAGAAACAGACATCTGAGGGATTAATGAAGCTAGCTGACGAAACACAACAACACATGTTGTCATTGGCTTCGTTGGGGGTAAAGGTTTCAGAAGAAATTGTCGTCCAAAACTTAGAGGAAAAAATCCACAAAACCACATTAGAAAAATGGGATGAAACTTCGAAACGAAATGTATTTCCGAAACTAGATGACATATTAGAATTCATGTACCGAACAGCAGCTCGTATATCTCAGCGAGAAAAAGCAGGATACAATTGCATTTAGGGAAACAACAAATAGACCCTCAACTTCCGGAAGTCAAAAAAACTCGAAATCATTATTCCTGACATCAGCTATGACGCCGTGTCCAGCATGTAGACGTAAAACTCATTCCGTATTTCGGTGCGAAAAATTCCGTGAGTTGTCGGTTCCGGACAGAATTCAGATAGTCAAAGATGCCTCGCTTTGCATTAATTGCATGCGACACAATCACAAACGAGAAGATTGCAAATTTGGTAATTGCATGGTTTGTAAGCAGAAACACAACACACTTCTGCATCAGGAGTCTTCAAACTTGCGAGCATAGCAGGCGAAATCCACAGCGGACAGAAAGCGATGCTTCTCCTCAACGGCGAACATTCCGATAAATCAGTTGTTGACAAGTGCAATGATCTATTCGTTGGACAAAGAGGGACGACCTGTACGATGTCGAGCTCTCCTTGATACATGCTCCTCTGCTAATTTTATAACGGAAAAATTAGCTACGGCACTACGATTGCCTAAAAAGAGTTGCCTTGTCCCTGTGGGTGCAGTAAACACAGCTGCAAGAGCTGTAGTAAAACTTACGATTCAATCGATACATAAAGATTATAAAAAAAAAACACTTAGCTTTTTCACAATTCCACGCATAGCAGATTTCATACTAAACGAAATAATTCAACGCGATTCCATTAAACTGCCCTTAAACATACAAATTGCTGATCCGGAATTCAATAAGCCCATGCTTTGTGTCGGGCAAATTGACCTATCTCAACGGGGTGATGATTTAATTCTACAGAAAACTCAGTTAGGGTGTTTCATAGGTGGTAACGTTGCCTCCCAACCTATTGAGAATGCACGTTTGGTGGTATGTAACTTTGCAGAATTACGGTCTGAAATTTCCAAGTTTTGAAAGTTAGAAGTGAAATCCAGACAAAGTCACTTCTCAGCTGAAGCGATCAAGTGCGAAGAGCATTTCCTAGCACACAAAACTCGCAAGCCTTCAGGCCGATATGTGGTAGCCCTAACTTTTCGCGATAATCTTGAGAGATTGGGGGGATCACGAAAAAGTGCAATGAAACGTCTTAATGCGCTGGAGCGAAGATTTAGGCATCATCCGGAGTTACGAAGCCAACATTCTAACATCATTAAAGAATATCTGGAACTCGGGCACATGTCGCCAGTGTGCATTGAAGAAGAATTCGGCTTTTATCTACCACACCATGCAGTCCTCAAAGAAGAGCAACAACAAATATAAGAGTCGTGTTCGACGGATCAGCAGAATTTGAGTCTGGCATTTCTTTAAATGATACACTTTTGGTGGGACCTACAATTCAGGATGATCACGCACATACTTCGATTTCGTTTTCACAACTATGTGCTGACAGGCGATATTGAAAAAATGTATCGACAATTTGAAGTCAGAGAAAAAGACAGGAAGTTTCAACGAATTCTGTGGAAACTTGATGAAAAAAATGTTCAATGTTTTGAACTAAACACGGTTACATTTGCAATGAGTTCCTCTCCGTGCCTTGCGATACGTGCATTGCGACAATTAGCAGAGGAGGAAGGTCACAATCATCCGATGGCAGCGATCATCCTGAAACGAGATCTATATGTAGATGACCTTATTACGGGTGCTAGAACTATAAAAAAAGGAAGAAAAATTCGAGACGAATTAAGCAAACTTCTGAAACTTGGATGTTTAAATATACGGCAATGGGCATCAAATGATATGAGACTTTCACAAGGAATTCCAGACAGCAATGTTAATCAAAAACTACAATTCAGTGAAAATCAAGCACTGAAGACACTAGGGTTTCCATGGAGTTCATTGAAGGACGAGATCATTTATTCTGTGAATCCTTCTTTCGTCAATATCAATATTAGCAAACGGATAATATTGTCTGAGATTGCCAAAATTTTCGACCCGTTGGGTCCATTGGGACCAATCACGTTATTTGCTGAGATAATGATGCAAAAATTCTGGGAATTGAGACTGGAGTGGGACGAATCGGTACCTAACACAATACAAAAGAACTGGGTAGAATTTAGATCTGAATTAGCTTTTATTAATGATTTGAGCTTTGATCGAAAGGTGCTCATAGCGGGAGCGATTGACATTCAGTTGCACGGCTTCTGCGATGCTAGTCAGAAAGGCTATGGGGCTTGCATTTATATCAGATCAACAAATTGTTAAGGTTGCTCTGAAAGTAAATTACTTTGCGCCAAATCTAGAGTAGCCCCTTTAAAGACAGTCTCAATCACAAGATTAGAACTCTGCGGTGCCCAGCTACTTGCAAAACTGTATGCAACAATAGAAAAAAGCATCAATGCCACTGTAAACAGAACCATTTTTTGGACTGATTCTACTATTGTATATTTCTGGATCAACACCTCTCCACATCGATTGGAGACATTTCTAGCCAGCCGAGTTTCTGAGATACAAGAAAAGAGTAATACTGGTGATTGGAGACATGTGAGATCTGAAGAAAATCCAGCTGATGCACTATCAAGAGGTCAAATGCCTGAAAGATTCACGAAAAATATCCTCTGAAAATTTGGACCGAGCTGGCTACTAAATGAAGAACCAACGTGGCCTACTATAAAAGTTCAGTCAGCAAGAAAAATGCCAGGATTGAAAAAAGAGTTCTGTGCAACTGTACTTCCACAAGCCGAGTTTTTTGAAAAATGTTCGTCATACACTAAGGCAAAACGAATTGTCGCATATTGTCTTCGCTGGAAAGAGCAAGCATGTAAAAAGGGCCCTTTACATGTCCAAGAGTTAGCTACGGCCGAAAATCAAATAATCCGCGCAACACAAATGATAAATTTCGCTCAAGAAATTCAAGGTTTAGAAAAGGGAGAAAAAATTAACAAAACAAGTAAACTCACTTCACTTGATCCCTCAATCGATCGAAACGGAATAATTAGAGTAGGAGGTCGATTAAAAAATACCTCAATTTCTTATTCGCAAAAACATCCCGTGCTTTTGTCCCGTTCAAATCATGTTACTGACTTGACCGTACAGGACAAACATGTACGCAGTAAGCATGCGGGTGTGCAAACGACGCTTTATGCCTTACGCCGACGATTTTGGCCCCTCGATGGCCGAAATCAAGTTATTAATCAAATTATACGTTCGCTGTCGAAGTTGAAGCGATTTTAAATTCGCGTCCTATAACAACCATATCTTCGGAGCCAAACGACATTCTTGCTCTCACTCCTGGTCATTTTATTATAGGTGATTCACTCACAAATCTACCGGAACTGGATGCAAGTTCAACGACACCACCTGCAGCAGCAAGGTGGCAACACATTCAGAAAATGCACCAGGATTTTTGGAAGAGATAGCACAAAGAATATCTCAATGAGCTAAAGATTCGACATAAATGGACAAAGGGAGAACATCCACTAAAGGAGGACTTTATTGTGATCCTGAAGGAAGACAACCTTCCGTCACTACAGTGGGTGTTAGGTCGAGTAGTTGAAACATATCCTGGCGCAGATGGAATCGTGAGAACATCCAAGATAAAAACAGCCAAGGGTGAATTTGTAAGGAACGTGAGACGTTTGGCATCTTTGCCTATTAATTCTAGTAACGACTTCGACAATATAATGTAGAATTTACTTTTATTTAAAAGATGTGATTAAATTCACGATTTTTCGATTGTCTCAGTAAAAACAACGATACTTTGTATGCTACTACTCTTAATTCAAGACTTACACAAGCGATACGCTATCAAGGTCGGGTTTGATGACCTGGGGGCACGATACAAAAAATTTCCCTCTTCTCTTTCTTCTACGATAAGGAACGAAGGGGGGGATTCAGGTGAGCGATCAAGGTTCGTGCCTATTATACCACTAACTGTGTGTGTAGGAACGTTACAATTTTTATATTTCAGATCAAATAATGATGTTTCTTAATTTATGAAAGTCACTTTATAGAAGGGCAAGACATTTTTCAATGGTGCGAACTTCTAGGAAAATTATAATTACTACTAAGAAAAATCCAACTCTTAACGAAAAAAGCCTTTGACATATTGGACTGTAACCTTCTTGAGCCAGAAAAAAAACAAGTATCCTCATTTTCCTTACGATTTTTTTCTATTATTATGATAGTTACTCACGATTCAGAGAATATTTAACATAATACTATTTTCAAAGGAATATATTCAGAAATTCTGGTCGAACCTCCTAAAAAATGTGCAATTATGTCAGACAACAATTTTGAACATCACGGTTTAAGCTTAAAATGAAAAAAATATTAATTAATTTGATTAATTATTATAAGAAATTTACCAAGAAAATAATGATTATGACAATGTGAAACTCTAAATCTGCAACATAATTTCGAATTTTCAATATTTTACTTACTCTTAGAGGAGGCGTAGAATGTAATTTCTTATTAGGCATCACGACTTCTCCAGTGTCTAAGTTCCGAAGAAGATAATCCATTAACAACACTTTCCGTCAAAAAGCACTTTCATTTAATGAATTTATGTCCCCAATGATCTATATTTGAAGCTTTGTGATCTTTTCATTTACGAGGTGGCCGCTGGACCCAAAACCGGGAAATGACCGGGAATTTTTGTAGACCGGGAAAAACTGAGAAATGACCGTATACTTATTTTTGCACAGTGAATTTTACAAATTTTCAGAAGAACAATCCATCAAATCACTTGGAATAACACAAATATCATATCAGATGATATGATTCAATTAAAAAAAATTTCGGTTTCAAATTTTTTTTTTTTAATATTAAGTTCAGTTGTTAACTGTTCCAATTATTAAATCAGTCAGTTTACAACGCTTCACTCTAAAATCTTTCACTTCACAATTTTTCGACTTTACGAATAAAAAATTAAAAGCGTTTCAAATTATAATTGCTTATAAAAAACGTTTTAATTTTATTAAGTGTAAATATAAATGAAATAATAATTTTTAAAGTCGAACTTTATTTCGAGTGTTGAAAATTGTACAATAGATATTTTACAATACGATTCTTAATCTGTTAAAAATCAAACAATTTACAGATTTTAACGTGGAAAATTCAACTTTTTCAATACGAAAGCCTTGACAATGGAGCAAATTAAAATGTTTGAAATTTTATAAACTATTTTCAATGTGAAAATAACTTGAAATTAATATATTCATAATTAAACGCTTTTATTCAATATAAAATTCTATTCAAATATTGTTCAGTCTAAAATATACAATGTTTAACCCAATCTGTTTGAAATTTTTTATTTCACAAAATTTCGAAATGAGTAATTACAAATCAAATATTCAAAACTAAACGATTTGGAAATCCATTTTTCGAAATAGAAAGCCTTGAATGGTATGAATTTCAGAGTGAAACATTTAAACGTTTAAAGTTACAATTTTTATTGTACCGTTAAATAACAATTGAAAATTATCAATTTTGAACGACCAAAATTAAAATTAATTTTATTAATTTATTTTATTTATTTACATATTTATATAATGATAATTAATTTTTTCCCAATTGCAAGAGTAACTTTTTTGGTTTCAAACTGTTATTAAGAGGAAGAATGAGAAGTGTTATTTTTACGAGGGAAGGTGGAAAACGTTCAAGAACGCACCGAGAAGGGTCCGCACTTCCCGGTAGTGTTGGGATCTTAAGCGCATCACTACAATGACCCCGACATATACAATATTCAATTATACATTGCGTATAATTATACATTGTACAAAATCATATTTGTCATTACAATAATGCCACCAAGGGACCCACTAAAAACCACTACCCTTTCTCCTTGGCACTCTCCTGGTGAACTGGGCTTCTTCTCGGACCTGTTCAGCTACGATGTTAGCTTGCACGTCCAAGAGGCTTCTTCACCGAGGCTGCCTCTCTGAACGACAAGCATATCATGGTCCCCGGAAGATGGTCTGTACGGGTTCCTTCCTCTTTTCCAGCGCAGAGATAGCATTGTGGTCTGCTGTTGCATTCCACAGCTCTGTGCTCCTCTTCGCCGCATCTCCAGCAACATTTTGTCCGATCTGGACCTTCGCATTTCGCTGCCAGATGGCCGTAGCCATGACAGCGATAACACCTCGTAGACTCCGTCTTCTTGCGGACACTACAAGAGACTCACCCCACCTTCAGGTGTCCTGTTCGAGTAAGTCCTGCCCTGTAGGCCTTTTTCGCCATGCAGACTGTGACGTCTCCTAGCTGGTTCTCTCTCAAGTGTTTCTTGAGAGAGCCCTCAATCTCCCCTTCTACCTTCGTTTCGTCCAGATCAAGGATCTCTACTTCGGTGCGGGGGACGAGCTCGTGCACGTTTCCGGCTTCTCCTACTACTTCCTTGATGGCAGATGACAGTTTGGTCCTGCCCTCTGCCTCGCTTAACACCTCAACGAGGACGTCGCCGCTCCTTGTCTGCCTCACACCCTTGATTTTCACACCAAAGTTGTCGGGCTTAATTCTGCTTTTTAGGTCCTTGAGGACCTGCGCGTAGCTCTGCCCCTGAGCTGGTTTCACTAGCACCGCTTCCGGTCGAGTGCGTCTCGAGGCCTCCTTTTTCTTCCACGGTGCGGAGACTGATTTCGCCGTATGCTCTCCTTCCTGCTATGCGGAAGTGCCCGCTCCATCGATTCGGGTCCCCCGCTTTTTGGCCGATTGTCTCAGGGCTGCCATCTCGTGTGGATTTAGAGTAGGCTCTCTTGCTCTCTTTCTGGGAGCGGGGTCTGCCTCCGCCTGAGTTCCCTTGTTGGCCATCTTCTTTTCGCCTGTTGTCTTCTTGGCCTCTTGTACCTTCTTGGTGAAGAACTCAACAATCCGGTATTTGAAGCTGTTGAACCACCCGTCTACCGTGCGTGAAAGCCTCTTCATTTCTTCGATGACCTCAAATGCGTCATCTAGCCCCGTTATAATTGGCTTAAACATGTTTCGTTTAGTAGTAATAAAATCCTCCATTTTCTTCAGGATGTTCTCCATATTCAGCATGAGATTGAAGCCTCTCTTCACCGTCTTCTTGAATCCAATTTTATGGCATCTCAGCTCATTTTTGAGACTAGTGTCCTCCGCCTCCGTCACGTCCAGTTCTCACCAAACGCGTAGAGCCGTAGAGCCCCGCATGCGGGGGTGAGGTCTCCATACCATAGGAGGTGACCTGGTATCCTAGAGACAACGTTTGGAACACCACACCCAGGGGCCATTCAGCCTTCATCACGGTTGTTAACGCCATGGCTTGGGAGTTATTCCTTCGGGACCACCCCTGGACCATTGTCCGCGACTGCTAATTGACTTGTGTAATCGTATTCAGCAGAAACCCTCGGTACAGGGCCCCCCTACCCGAAACCCGGGGACGCGCCCGGTAGCCTGTTCATAGGCGCCGGGATGGGAAGTATTGTATTTTTAGCTTTTTTTTCAAGCTTGAAATGAGGAAATTTTAGGTTTTCATTTTTGTTAAATTGTTAGTACATTTTATATTCTTGAGGTATTTATTGTGTTGGAAAGGATACATTTTTTCAAAATGGGAGCAGCCGTTCTTTTCTTTTCAAGATTTCTGTTGTGTTCAAGGAAAGAATGTTTGACTTTTCATTTTTTTTGTGAATGGGAAGAGGATGATTCAAAACATATAATTTTATGAGTAGGAAAGGAGGAAATTTTGAGTTATAATTTTTTTTGAATTGGAAGACGGACATTTCTTCCTTGTATGATTCTTATAGAACTGGAATGGAGGAAATGTGTGTTTTCAAATTTTTTTCTTAATAACACGGAAAAAAGTATATAGTTAGATTCGCTTGTATGCATTGCTAACTTGAAGTCTACTTGTTCGCATAGTACGAGAAACTATTCAAATAGTTTTTGAAACTGAATGAGATAGTGATCTCAAAATATACAAAACCTAAAGTCAGCATTACTACTTTGAATTGTAAAAACAAAGATTACAAGAACAAGTAGCTTCAATAACTATTTTAAATAGTACAGTTGAACTTGTAAACTGTATGCACAACTGATTTTCATGGTAAGAAAAGAATTGTGAGTCAGACTTTTGCAAGTGAGTTCGATTTCCCTTTTCGCATTGAAATAAGCACTGCGCGAGATTGTTAGCTTCACTATTTTGAATTGTAAGTAAGTTCAGAGGCACAACTATAAACGTGTGATTTTCATGAAGGTTATATAAATCAATATATATATATATATACATATATATATATATATATATATATATATATATATATATATATATATATATATATATATATATGTTCGGTTTCGGTTTCGATTCCCTTGGAATAGAACCGAAGGGCTTATGACAAAGCCACCGAACGCGTCCTCGGGCTGCGGATAGAGGGTCCCCGTACCAAGGGTTTCTGCTGAATATGGTTACAATAATTAATAAGCAGTCACGGACAATTGTCCAGGGATGGTCCCGAAGGAATAACCCCTAAGCGAAAGTGTGAGAACCGTGCCAAAAGCTGCATGGCACCTGGGTGAGGTGTCTTTAACGGTGACTCTGGGATACCGGGCGACGTCTCAGAGTATCAGCCCTATCCTTGCACGCGGGGCTCTACAAGGATTGACAAACCCTTTCCCTAGCTGCTCGTGGAAACAACAATGAAACCAACAAACCACCAAAATGTTGTAGATGCGGTTCAACACGATCGAACGCGCAGAGCACCCGACAATGGATCGGCAAACAATGCCGATCATCCTAGAGTTCGGGGTGCTGAAAATAATTTAGATGGAAACACGACGACGAACCGGCGAAACGCCCACATTCAGTGGACGGATCAACTTAAGAATGACGTGCTAGTCTGCTACGATGCCAGTATTATCCCTGTTCGCAGAGGCTTTATGGCGCGTATGCATACTCTGTGGTGCCAGAAACACCCAGAGCTTCAATACGTTTCACATCAGTCTTTGCGAAATCAAGCCGACTACCTCCAGAAAAATGGATATGTACGCAGAACGCTTCCTCAACCGCTGCTTGAACAAGCTGCAGACAAAGATGAAACGACATTCAGACCAATCGCAGAAAGCACAATTTCAGTACAAGGTGGAACATCAACATGCAAGTTCCTCTTAAGCCCCAAGATCTGGCTGAAATGGATGCCTCCCTTCGTGGAGATATCTCGCAAGAATCCGACCTCTGGACCATCAATTGCTCAGTTTATGGTGCTGCGAGAGCTTTGGCTGATTAAAATCGAAGGCTGAAACCGACGATGGATCAGAAGACCAGAAGACGCTTGCATCAACTAAACAAGAAAATTGGATGGGCAAGACAGAATGCGTCCCGTGTTCAATGTGTGATTGACTACATAACATCTGGTAGACCGTTCACGGAAAGGGTTCGAAATTTCGCCCAAGAACTAAGGACCTTGTATCACACACTGAACAAGTCAAAGCTGCTGACAATCAAGCAGCATATTGTTGACAAAATAAGGCTGTTATCTGACGCAAGGAGGAGGATACAGAAGAGGGAGAGATGGAACAGGGAGAATCAACAGTTTCTTGCTCACCCATCACGCCTCTTCAGTGATCCCCCTGTTTTTGTAAAAAAATCCACCCAAGCCCAAGGAGGTAGAGACTTTTTGGAGAGAGGGGTACAAGATCCCGAAAACACTACAGATGAAAGAAGATACTGACAATATCATTCGCTTCAAGGAGTTTTGCGACAGCCTCATAAAATCTGAGGAGGAGTGCCCATCAGTCACTGCCGAAGAGGTGAAAAAAGCACTTGGAGGCACGAAGAACTTTTCCGGTGCTGGACCCGATTGTATTGAGAACTTTTGGTGGAAGAAGTTTACTTTTATACACCAACATTTGGCCCGCATATTCACCTCATATATAAAGTCGGAGACGCCCATTCCGCAATGGCTGGTGTAAGGACGCACTATACTCCTACCAAAAAAAGGCAACTTGTCCAGACCAGAGAATTACAGGCCAATAACTTGTTTAAACACACTGTATAAGATCTTTACAGCTGTCCTAAACAACAGGATCGTTCGACGAATTGAGCCTGTATGGCGAGAGATGTACGAACAACGAGGCTCGAAAAAAGGTGTAGCAGGCTGTCGAGAGAACCTGCTAATTGACAGGTGTGTCTGTAAAGACGCTGCCGCCCATCAGCGCGTCCTGTCAATGGCCTGGATTGACTACCGGAAAGCTTTCGATTCAACCTCTCATAGACTTATCATCTGTCTGTTGGAAAGCTTGAAGGTACATCCACACATAGTGAGATGCATAGAGAGACTGATGCCTCTTTGGAAAACTAGATTTACCATCTCATCTAGGAATCATCGTCTGACGACGAACAAGGTCACCTTCCAGAGGGGCGTCTTTCAAGGGGATAGTATGAGCCCTTTGCTTTTTTGCATCACACTTCTGCCTCTATCTCTCGCACTACGAAATTCTCCTGGATACCTCTGTGGCGACACTAATCAGCGTGAGCATAAGGTAACTCATGTATTTTATATGGATGACCTGAAGATCTATGCCGCTGGTAAAAGCAAACTTCAAACTGCTATAAATATCGTCAAGAACTACACAGGAGAGATTGGGATGGACTTTGGTTTGGACAAGTGTGCCAAAATTCATTTGAAGAAAGGAAAGATTACTGGCGTTCCCAAGGACCCTGAGCTTGTAGATATAAGTGTTATTAGACATCTTAACACTGGAGAGACCTATACATACCTGGGCGTGCCTCAAAGCCGCATTCAGGACGTAACATCAGTGGAGGAGTCTCTCCGAAGCAGATACAAGCATCTTCTTAGACAGATTTGGTCTTCCAATCTGTCGGCGTTGAACAAGATATCTGCGACTAACATGCTTGCCGTCCCGGTTCTACTCTACTCGTTTGGGGTGGTTCAATGGACGAAGAACGAGCTTAAGGCCCTTGATGTCACCACGCGTAAGATCATGCATATGCATAAAAGCTTGCATATCAATTCGTCAGTTCCACGATTATACATTTCACGCCGTCAAGGCGGACGCGGACTTCTGAATCTCCAATGTCTTCATAACCGAATTGTTTTAAGTACAGCTTACATAGTTGCGAATGGCAGAGATCCTCTCCTAAAGATGGTCAGAAACCACGAGATGATTGGCGAAGGAGCGTTCCTTTACAAAGCCGCGGAGCAAGCTGCCGAGGCCCTTGGCCTGAATTTCAACATCAGAAGTGAGGAAAGTGCATTACTCCATCTAGATGCTTCACGTCTAAAAGCCGAAGTAAAGAAAGCAGAGGTTAGAAAATTTCACCAAGAGCTACTCGACAAGCATATGCACGGAAACCGAACGCTCCAAGGGATATAGAGTCAATTGTCCGAAACGAGAAGTGCCAGATTTTCTGGAACTACGATTTTCGGGCAGCAGTCTCCGTTGCGCACTCGAGGCCTGACATTGTTCTCCAAGACTTCGAGAAACGAACGATATTCGTGATCGAATTCTCGGCTCCGTCCGAATACAACATCACTGCAAAGGAGAAAGAAAAAGAGGAGAGGTACCAAGACCTTAAAAGAGAGCTGCAACGACTGTACCCAAAATATTCGGTACGAGTAATTGTCCTTGTGATAGGTGCTCTCGGAGGTGCTTAATTATCACTGGTTCGTAACCTTAAAGCCATACCCGCGTGCCAAAAATATGCCAAGGTACTTGCGAGATGGATGCAGAAAGCTGTCATCCTTGGGTCGCTTCGTGTCCTCAAGACACACAAGGGTTTCGCCGGCCTGTCGTTGTGATTTCGACGTGCCCTGTGACCACCCATCTCACGGATGTGAGACGTGGCCATAGGTGTATTTTACCGCGGTTCTACTGGGGGCTATCGACATTTTCTTTTTAGATGGCAGTTGCATATTTAAATTGTAAATAATGAATAGTTAATAATACATTAATCAAAGTTATTGATTTCCCACACACTAAACATCGAAATTACACATTTAATGGTATAATAATGTGTGAAGCTAACATCCTTTTCAGAATACTTTTCATTCGTGTCATAATGCGCATTTTTCATAAATTTGTTTTTCTTCGAACCCTCAAAAACTAACATCCATCCACACCTTATCTCTAAGATTGCTCACTCTTATCGCCTCGCCTTCCTCGCTTCGCCTCGCCTCGCAAGCATGTCTTCACTTTCTCGCTTTGCTTCGCATTCATAAACTCTGCCTCCGTGGCTAATACCTAATACTTAACCACTATTCACAATATTTACAGATTCTTATATTTATTTCCTCTCCTATTTACAATCTTTCCTTCTCAATTCCTCGTCCTCCTTCCTCCTCTTCTTCTCCGTCTTACCGAACTCCATGCACCCACATATCATCCTCGCTATAAACTCCTGACTTCTTTTCTGTCCTTTCTCAAATAAATATTGCACTCTCGTCCTTGGCATAATCTGCACGTAGTTGCCGTTAAACCTTGACTCTCGTATTCTCTCTTTGGCTGCTGTCTTCTCTCTCTCCATGCGTTTTCTTTAACCATCTCATGTACCTTCCTGCCTCCCTGGTGCATCCTTCTCACTTCGTCCATCTGCAGTTTTATTCGTTCTAAGATACCTTTCCCTTTCAAACTTCATCTTCCCACCCCCTCTCATGTTCTCCTCTTCCCACCAACACTCCCTAAACAGCTTACGTCCCTCCTCTTCCAAAAATTTCTCCTCATATGTGAAAGAAAGGGACACAATGCGTCAAAACCGAATTTTACAGGACGGGCGATCGTAGTAGAGCCCGCAAGCCAGGATTTCAGTAGTGGGGATGCGTCCACGAAAACGACCCCCTCCACTTACAACTACACTTTTAAGCACGATCCAGTGGAGCTCACGGACACGTCACATGCAGCTGTAGTAGTAAGTGGTGGGGCTGGCTCTTGTAGGCCTCTCGTTCGGTTGCTTGTGGAGAGATGGGGGTTTTGTGACTTTTAATTATTTATAAATAGGAGTATTTGACAATTTTTTCGGAAATATGGGATTCGTACTTTTAAAAAAATTGAGTTTTTATAGTCTGTTACCGGCAGGGGACAATTTGACCCCTATCGCGTTTTGGCTGGTATTTCATTACAAAACATTTTCGGACTGCCAGTTCTTCTATCGGTGTATAACGTTCTACGTTTATACTGAAGCCCTAGGAATAAACACATTTGCAGTAAGTTGAAATGCACGGCGTATTCTCGGATCGGGGAGCACAGCGGCACCAAACGCTTCAGCTTGCTGTCATTAACTTTTGACGGTAGGAACGGTTTAAAATCATTATTTGTCACCCAACGCAGGTAGGAGTCAATTGACCCTTTGTGTTAACCGAAGGTGGCAGAAAATCTTGGTACTTCTAGTGTGAATAACAAGAAAAGTTATTTACTTTAAAAAATTATGATCAATGGAAATCAAAGTGTAACTCAGAAACTATCGATTGGCGTTAAAAAATGACAATCGATTTTTTCCGCATTAGGTCCCTTTCTTCGCGGTCGGGTACATATTTACATGCTTGACTCCCCGTTGAAGTCCCTAAACTCCTTCACGCCGTACAGTGGACCTTTTTTGAAATGCTGTCTCAAAATCGTAGAACTTTGGATCGGAATGACCTTGGGGGATATTTTCTTTCAATTAAAGAAAAAACCTTCCCAAATATAGAAAAATTATAGAGAAAGTTAAACAAAAAAATTGTGACCTTGAAAATATGTGTTGAAGATGGAATTTTCGGCTACAAAAATCGTTTATTGTATACCAAAAACGCTTGAATTTCACATTTCATGTGCTATACATGTTTTATATAGATTTCTGCATTTCCAATCCGAATCTGACATGTAAATCGTTTACGAACAAAATCCAATATGGCGGATCCAATATGGCAGACTAAAATTTTAAAACGGAACCGATTTGACTAAAACTTGCTACAAGGTGGTTTTCCAGGTCGCTGATTACAAATCCAAGGTCAAAATTTAAAAATTCGAAATGGCGCAACCAATATGGTGGAACAAGATTGTAAAAAGAAGCCGATGTGACTAAAATTTGCTGCAAGGGAGTTTTTCGGGTCGCTGATTTCAAATCTTGGGTCAAAACTGGAAAATTCAAAATGATGGACCAAAATTATGCAAAAAAATTGATTTGACCGCTTTTTTGAATTCTGGAATTTTTACTTTGGATTTCAAATCAGCCACCTACATATCCTCCGGTAGGCTATTTTAAGTCGAATAAATTTTGATCTATAATTTTGGTCCACCATATTGGATCTGCCATTGCGAATTTTTCAATTTTGACCCCGGATTTGAAGTTAGCGAGCCGAAGAACCCTCTCGTAGCAAATTTAAGTCAAATCGGTTCTTTTACAATTTTGGTCTGCCATATTGCATCCGCCATTTTTAATTTTTTAATTTTGACCCTGGATTTAAAACCAGCGACCCGAAAAACCCCCGACTAGCATTCTTTCGTCAAATGGGTTTCTTTTTACAATGTTGGTCCGCCATATTGGATCCGCCATTTTGAATTCTTCCCTTTTGACCCCGGATTTGAAATCAGCGACCCGAAAAACCCCCTTGCAGCAAATTTTAGTCACATCAGTTCCTTTTTACAATTTTGGTCCGCCATACTGGATCCACCATTCTTAATTTCCTAATTTTGTCCTTGGATTTGTTATCAGCGACCTAGAAACCCACTTTGTAGCATATTTTAGTCAAATCGGTTCCGTTTTATAATTTTAGTCCTCCATATTGGTTCCGCCATTTTGGATTTTGTCTTACAACGATTTACATGTCAGATTCGGATTGTGCATGCAAAAATCTATACAAAAACATGTATAGCACATAAAATTCAGAATCCAAGCGTTTTTGGTATTCAATAAACGATTTTTATTGCCAAAAATTCCATCTTCAACACAGATTTTCAAGGTCACAATTTTTTTGTTTGACTTTCTCTATAATTTTTCTATATTCGGAAAGGTTTTTTCTGTAATTTAAAAAAAATATCCCTCTAGGTCATTCCAATCCAAAGTTCTACGATTTTGAAACAGAATTTCAAAAAAGGTCCACTGTGCGGCGTCTCCCTCCTGACAATATAATTAGGCATGTTTCTTGCCAACAATCGGCACTAGCGAGTCAAACAATTTCATCCTCCTCTTGAAATCATTATCCCTCCACACTCTCTCTCTCTCTTTTATGTGACCATTCACTCCCCCATTCCTTCGAAACAACAAGCTCAGGTACACAAACTCTTTCACCTCCTGCACCGCCTTTCCCTTCCACTTCCAGTCCCCTCCCTTATTCTTTCCTCCTTCTTTTCTGAACATCACAACCTTGGACTTTTCCGCATTCAGCTCTAACCTGTTCTTATCCAGGTTATCTTCTCAACCTCTTGATCATCTCCTTTAAGCCCTCCTCGCTGCTTGCCAGCAACGTTATGTCATCTGCATACGCTAGTGATCAAATTCTACCCCCTCCTATCCTGACTTATCCTGCCGACCCGTCCTCCAGCCTACTTTCCATATCCGCAATTAAAATCGCCAAAAGCGTTGGGCTAAGCGGACACCCTTGCCTCAACCCCCCATCCTCTTTGGGCTCTCGATCAGGCCTCTCTCCACTCCCCTTTCCACCATCGCCTCTCACAACCTCTCCTTATCCACCAAAGGAAAGGCGCCTTTGAGATCCACAAACAACACGTACACTCTCGACCCCTTCTCCGCTAATTTTCGATCCACCACGAGCTGCAGAACGTAGATATTGTCGATAGTACTCCTACCCGCCCTAAAGCCCGACTACGTCTCCGGCATAATTCCTTTCCCTTGACATCCTTCCGAAGCCTCTCCGCCACCACCAGCGCGTATACTTTATACTCCGTATTAATTAGTGTAAATCCTCCGTAATTTTCCTGCTTATCCCTATCCCCTTTGTTATACAATGGCACTATCAACTATTTTTCGGCCGCTGGCTTCTTACATGCAGCGCCGCTCTATTTTCTTGATTATCATTGATTTTAATACGTCATATTCTCCTGTTCTGATTAATGAACACTGTTTTTCTGAAACTGACACCATGAGACGATTATGTAACAAGAAACATGCAAGATGGGATAATCATTCAAAACAACATACCTGCCTAAGGCACCGAAAGTTTGAATTGCTACTGCGCAATGTATGAATAAAGGGATAATAAATTAACTGACAACATTTTCTGAAATGATCACGCTGTGAAATAGTACCATTAGGTAAGCAGTCTAGATTCAAAAAAGTGCATAATTGATTTAACTTTTGCTATTTTAAGATTAGAATGACATCTTTGCAACCGAATTTTTAATTCCCAAGAAATTTCAAGTATTTTTCCCACAACTTGCCGCCCCCCCCCCCCCCCTCCTTTCAAAAATTTGCCGCCCACGACAGTTGCCTATAAATGCCCATGCTTAACTGCGAACCTGCTCGCACTACGATTGACGAGTCTTCCAGGAATATTTGTTCTTAATTAATAGATTTCAAGATTGTCATTCCTAATTATTATTCGACTGTATTTATTGAAAATTTCCAAGCAATTCAAGCCAAAATATAACAATCTTCTACGTAAATTGCGAGAGATAGCACAGTCATCTTCAAATACATTTTACGTTGATTTTGATTAATATATTGAAATTTTGATATTACTTATGTATAGTCAAAATATTAAAGCATCTGCATGATTTTTGTACAAATTTGTTACATTGTTCAGTTAAAAGATGTCGTCATCGAAAGTTAAGCAGCGACAGAATGGCGCGAAAAAATGACGGTTTTCATATTTTTGCGAAAGAGACTTTCGAGACCAATTTTTGTACATATAAACAAATGGGGACCTGGCTTAAGCGCAATAAAGCAAGCTCTATCATGGCATCAGCTATGTTTTCATGCGATTTTTCTTTTACGAGTAAATTACAAAAATGTATAGCTGTTTTTGAGGGTCCTTTGTAAAATGAACGGATAGTAAGTACCTATACGCTTACCGGTCGGCATGGTACTTTTGACTTGGCAGAACAATGGAAGAAACTTTGGGACCCAGTGACGTGTTTTGTGCTACATGGTTCTTTCGACCGCACTTATTAATTGAGTTGATGCCGTTCTTGTACCGAGATACGTGGCACGTTTAACTATGGTGAAACAGTGGAATGAACGATGACTCCCGCTTATGGGTGCTAAACTACATGGTACTTTCGAACAGGTCGAATGGAAAATCAGCACTAATTTATACATACATTCGCAGCTACTTTAAACAGTAATTTATATTATGTCAAGAGGCATAAATCATTTTTTTCGTGAGACATATGGAAATTCATACTATTTTTAGGAGAAAAATTAATATGCTTTCTGCATTTCTACAGTGTCCTTTTTGCGTTTTTTGCACTTATTTTTGGCTGCTGCGCCATATTTGATGTGGGTCGGTTTTATAATCGTTAGTAATGGTAATAACGATCAAAGTAATGAACAAAACTCTGAACACAACAAAATAGCCGACCTAGCAGAAGAAACGGAAAGGCTCGGGAAGACCGCGTCGGAATGATTCGGAAAAATTTCGGAAAGGGTTTGGAAAGAGGTTCCGTTTCGAGCCTTTCTGAAGTGTATGTGAACTTTGCTTCCGATTTCTTTAGAAACTTCGAGCTGTTCCGCAACCTTTCTGAGTCTTTTCGAGTGTCCCACTTTACGAATACTTTCCGATAACTTTCCGATCATTTCCGAATGTCCAGCTTGTTAACTCGTTCCAAATGTTTCCGATTTCATTCCGAATGACTCCCCACTTTACTCTTTTCATATGTATTAAATTTCTTTCCGAATCGAATTAAAAAAAAAAGATATATTCTCGTAATAATAATTTAATTCTATCTGCAAAGAATTTAAATTTGCATTATTCCTATTGATTGCTGCTGAAGCCAGCAAAGACGATTCCTAAAACCTAGAAATAGGGGAATTTCATAACTCAGAAAGCCTTTTCGTCTTTCATACATTACGCGTACATTATTTCTGCACATTATCAAATCTAAATATTCCAAATTTCAAATATTCCATTTGCCCAACTCTCATTTGTAATTACTGTAATAATATCTTCTTTATAAAATTGTCTTTTTATGAATATTTTATGAATATATAAATTGCTCTGATCTGAAATGAATGATTTAAACCCATAAGAAGCGTCACTTTGATCGATTATCATATTCACAATAAAAAAACAAGGTTTACTGAAAAAATAACTGAGCACAAGGACGTGTTACTCAAAGCATTAGAAAACATTAGAAAAAACATTAGAACATTAGAGAAAACATTGGAAAACATAAAATAATTTTCTCAGAATTTTCAATTTTGAATTCTACAACAGAAGCTTTGTCCTGTTACTTTTAATTTTTGTGTTTTACCTATTTGTTGTAATTCTCAGTACCTCAATTTCTTGTATTTTAAAATAAAAATTCTTTAAAACAAATTACATATACGTGGAATTTTAAAAACTTGTAGATTCCAAATATATCTTATTATCAAATCGCAAATTGCAAAGTTGAAATTTGTTTAGTTGTGTAAATTTGGCCTGTTAATGAACAAAGGATACGTGTTAGGCAGGTTAAGTTTGGAGGGGGATGATCATCGACTTGGTCAAAGAGAAAGCTTGATACCCCAGAATCTTCACATATATATATATATACAACGACGAACCGGCGAAACGCCCACATTGAGTGGACGGATCAACTTAAGAATGATGTGTTAGACTGCTACGATGCCAGTATTATCCCTGTTCGTGGAGGCTTTATGGCGCGTATGCATACTCTGTGGTGCCAGAAACACCCAGAGCTTCAACACGTTTCGCATCAGTCTTTGCGAAATCAAGCCGACTACCTCCGCAAAAATGGATATGTACGCGGAGCGCTTCCTCAACCGCTGCTTGAACAAGCTGCAGACGAAGATGAAATGACATTAAGACCAACCGCAGAAAGTAGGCACCTTCTTGAAGATGATGGCAATTTCAGTACAAGGAGGAACATCAACATGCAGGTTCCTCTTAAGCCCCAAGATCTGGCTGAAATGGATGCCTGCCTTTGTGGAGATATCTCGCAAGAGTCCGACCTCTGGACCATCAATTGCTCAGTTTATGGTGCTGCGACAGCTTTGGCTGATTCAAATCGAAGGCTCAAACCGACGATGGATCAAAAGACAAGAAGACGCTTGCATCAACTGAACAAGAAAATTGGATGGGCAAGACAGAATGCGTCCCGTGTTCAATGTGTGATTGACTACATAACATCTGGTAGACCGTTCACGGAAAGGGTTCGAAAGTTCGCCCAAGAACTAAGGACCTTGAATCACACACTAAACAAGTCAAAGCTGCTGACAATCAAGTAGCATATTGTTGACAAAATAAGGCTGTTATCTGACGCAAGGAGGAGGATACAGAAGAGGGAGAGATGGATCAGAGAGAATCAACAGTTTCTCGCTGACCCATCGCGCCTCTTCAGTGATCCCCCTGTTTTTGTAAAAAATCCACCCGAACCCAAGGAGGTAGAGACTTTTTGGAGAGAGGTGTACAAGATCCCGAAAACACTAGAGTTGAAGGAAGATACTGACAATATCATTCGCTTCAAGGAGTTTTGCGACAGCCTCATAAAATCTGAGGAGGAGTGCCCATCAGTCACTGCCGAAGAGGTGAAAAAAGCACTTAGAGGCACGAAGAACTTTTCCGGTGCTGGACCAGATTGTATCAAGAACTTTTGGTGGAAGAAGTTTACTTCTACACACCAACATTTGGCCCGCATATTCACCTCATATTTAAAGTCGGAGATGCCCATTCCGCAGTGGCTAGTGTTAGGACGCACTATACTCCTACCGAAAAAAGGCGACTT
>CAKNXH010059530.1:85033-123307 GCA_932178445.1 Andricus quercusramuli
GTTACTTTAATATGAATATTAATTAATTCGCAAAATAATTTCCATAAATTTCCATACTAAGTTAAAGTTTATATGAAAGTACCGCAAGGCTATTTTTTGTTTTAGGACTATACCACTGAAAGTATTATCCTTCTGCCGTTATTTGCCGTTATTATGGAAGCAAAAGTATTTAAAAAGGCGGAAAAATTCTATAGAAGTCTGCCTAAAAATTAGGTCACAGGTTCGTCTCGATAGAAGGCTATAAGTCTATAGCTTTCCAGCAGCAATAAATAGATACATACCTGTGGTCTTACTCAAGATCTGGTTACAACTGGTCCGAAATGTTTACTTTGGATGCATTATTCTAAATACCGCTGATAAATACCGTATGACGCACTTTTCGAATCACACCTTCAAATTTCAAATTCTTCTTCTTTCATAGAATTAGCCATTGTGGCCAATTAGCAAATGTAGGAATTTATATGGCGACCATTAAAGGCCAAATTGGCAATCTTCCAATAATACGACCTTGCTAGGGTCTGATTCGGTAAATGCACTCAGCATAATCCAAATAGTGCAGCGAAAATCTTTATAACCAGTTAATCCATGGATCTCACGCGTTCGCCTGGTAGAATAGCACACTTAGAAAAATATTTGTCTTTAATTAAAGAAACTGTCTCTTTAACATAAGTTTTTCCATTCTACCAACAGTAACTTAAAAATGAAGAAAATCATTTTAAATAAATGAAAAATGGTCTTTGGCAGAAAATAAATATTTCTTTGAACCAACGAAAATTCTTTGAATGAAAAGAAATTTCGTTGAACCAAAGAAACTTTTCTTTGACTGAGAGCTATGAATATTTTTCTTCGGTTCAAAGAAATTTTTCATGAATTAGGAAATCGTTTTTCTAAGTGTACACTACCGTGCAAAAGTATAAGGACATCATCGAAAAAATCGATGTTTTGAGTTTGCGATTGTTTTTTATTGTGTTCAACAGCATTTTATGATTAAATCTTGTGTATAAAGTAGAAAACAGACTTTTTTGTTATGATCTACATACATTTGCATTAAATTAGATAATTAATCACAGTCACAGACTCAAAAAATCGTTTTTTTCGATGATGCCCTTATACTTTTGCACGGTAGTGTATATTGTGCTACAAGTGCGGATATTAGAGTTATTAGATAGTTCTACACGTGTAAAGTTCACGGTACGAACTAACGGCAAGTACACTCAACTCAAAACAGAAGAACGGTTTCGGGCATGGCTTGCAGTGTCCTTGATTCTGAATCGGGGGAACCGACACATAAACAGGCAGGGCCGCGTGAATCATTTCAGTTGGATTTGGACGTATGACGCAACGTGCAGAAGTGCAGAAGCCATCCGTTCTAGGAATATCGTAAACTGGGGGTTCTTATGTCATACCCGCACGTATGGGTAAAAGTTAAATATTAATCTGAGTTGGGTTCAAGTGTCATAACACATACACCTGTAATTTCCAAAATAAATTTGACAGCTTTGGAAATCGTCACAGCCGTCCTTAAAATTACAAGTTCAATCTACCCAGGAAACAAAATAATTGACTCTGCCTCAATCGTAATTCTAGGTCTCGTAAATTGTGTATCTTCTTGAGGAATTTCAGATTGCCAAAAATAGGTTAGCGAGACCAATCAATCGTGAAAGTCATTATTTTACGATTCACCAAAAATATTTCGTCACTGAATGAAAAAGGGTGGTGAATTGTAATCATACTATTCAGCATAGAAAAAAAAGGCCCGCTGCGCGGGCACATTCTCATCTCGCGCTGAGCACGCAGCTCGCATCGCTCGCAAGTTCGAGCGCACCTAGGGCACGCGACTGTTCTCGCACTTCACGCTCGACAATATATTTAGCTCGTGCTTCGCGCTCGATATGGTATTTACCTCGCATTTTATGCTCGGTTCAGCTCACATTGTAATGCATATGCAGAGTTGCAAATATTAAAAAAATTCCGGAAAACATCCATTTTTGAAGAGATCATTAAATTTGTTTTTATTTTATTTGAAGAAGAGATAATTATTTACTTAAGGCTCTATCAGCCTTAAGGAACACATTCTCATTACAATAATCGCGCTCGATATTTTATTAAAAACTAACATCTACCTGGGTTAGAAGGTATCTTGATTCTTAACCAAATCTAGGTATTTATTTCTGGCTTCTAAAGTCAATGATAGCACCAAAATAAAGAATCTTATTAATACAAACGATCAATATAACCCTGCACGCAAGGATAATAATTAAAATTAATTTCCTATTAAAAAAAGCGTTTCCATAGGTGTTTTAAAAGTTTTAATTTTTTTACACCTTCTTTCATATCTCATTGTTTTTCACATTTTGCATAGTTTGGCTGACGAATAGAATTTTTCATTTCTACGAAAGCTTTGTCACAATTAAAAGAAAACCTACGCGTCTTATCAAAAAATTTGTATTTTTCTTGGATGAGCAACGTCTGTCCATTCATTTTTTTATAACTTGTGTCGTTTGTCCAAAAATCTAATTTTCTAATTTCTAATGTTATTTTTCACGATTAAAACAAAAACTACGCATCCTGTCAAAAAATGATGGGTAACACATTGGTTCATAGAATTTTTACATCTGAAAAAAAATGTTTTTAAAAACTTTGAAAATGCTTCAACTTTTTGACTTTTCATCTAAAATAGCTGGCTAACAAACTCGTACTTTCTTTTCATACCTCAAAAACGTATGCCAAATCTCAATCCAATATGATTAGTCTTCCGAAAGTTATCGTGCCTGCAGGATATTTACAGACATACAAGCAGACAGACACCTTCGTAAAAATCTTTTTCTCTGACACAGGCCTCTCAAAACGTGGATATTTGATTGAAAACGGTCAAGTCAAATTTTACATAAAACTAACACCATCTCATTAGGATGAGAATATAAAACAAATGTTCCGAAACAGTTTTAAAATGCCCTAACTTTTTGAATTTTGATCCAGAATAGCTGGCTAATGAACTCGTCCTTAGATTTGAGGCCTTAAAAGAATAGGCTGAAGTTGATTCCAGTCTGATAATTTTTTCGAAAATTATTGTGCCTACGACCTACTAATACTAATACTACTACTACTATTACAGATAGGCAGACAGACAGACACCTTCGTAGAAATCAGCTGAAAACCGACTAAGTCAAAGTTTACACAAAACCAATACCGTCTCATTAGGATGAGAATGTAAAAATATGATTTTTTGTTCATTTTCTAATGTCATTTTTCACCATCAAAACAAAAACTACACGTCCTACAAAAAAATTATTGACAACAAATTTGTAGATTTTTTTTGGCTGGATAATTTTTCTTGGATCATCTTTTTTTGTATCTTGCATGGTTTGTTTGCAAAATGGAATTTTTTCCATCATGTTTTGTGGGGTCAAAATTTGAATGTTTGATTTTTCAAAGAAATTCAAAAAGTTGTGATCTTTTAAGGCTTTTAGAAAGCAACGTTTTTCGTTTTTTTTTAAATGTTCTGAAAAATTTTGGAAATGCTCTCACTTTTTGAATTTTCATCCAAAATAGCTGGTTAGTGAACTCCTTTCTTCTTAGGCCTTAAAAAAGTGTGCTAAAGCACAAATAAATTTGATCATTTTTTTTAAAAGTAATCGTGCCTACGACCTTTATTTCCCTAGCTACTCATGGGAATTTAAATGGATGATGTACAAAATTTGAATCGAAGTGGATCTGTGGAGTCTGAGGGAGAGTCTGATGAAGTGTGGGAACTCGACATCACTCAGGGGTCTTATGTGGACGCGGTGAAAGGGATGAAGGAGGGTAAAAAAAAAATTTGCCGAGCTATCTGGTGTGCTGTGCAAGATGCAGGAATTTAGCGATACCAGGCGAAATATGTTTAATCCTATTAAGAACGGACTGGAGGAGGCACTTGACCTTATGAACGAGCTGGCACGCAAATTGCGATACGCCGAAAAATCTTACAGTCAGGCGATAGAGGGTTTTGGAGCGGAAGCTGCTGCAAAACAAAAGGAAAAGACGATTGCTAAAAAGAGAAAAAAAGCGGTGAAAGAAACCAGTCAAACGGGGACCCAGACAGAAGAAGCAATGGAAACTCCCGCTCGGAAGCGCGAACAGGAGTCCACCCTGAGCCCCATCGAGGCAGGATCTTCTAAACCGAAGAAAAAGAAGCCGAGGACGCACGCTGCAACAGCAGCGTCCTCGACCCTGAAGAAGACAGACGGAGAGGACAGGCCTGACATTAACATCGGGGAGCAGGCGAGGAAAAAGGTTTGGACACGAGCTCGACCCGAGGCGGTTCTTATCAAGCCGGCCGAGGGTCTAAGCTATGCGGAGGTCCTCAAGGGCCTCAAACAGAAGATGAAACCGGACACCCTTGGTGTAAAAATCAAGGGTGTCAGGCATACCAGAAATGGAGAGGTCCTTGTGGAGCTTGGACCTGCAGCAGAGGGAAGGGCCGAATTTTCGGCTGCAGTGAGGGAGGCTGTTGGGTTGGGGGGTACTGTGCGCGAGCTCGTAGCCCGTATCGAGATCGAGGTCCTGGACCACGATCCAACAACGGAGGCCGGTGAAGTCGAAGCAGCTGTTGGAAGCCACTTCGGAAGTCGGGGTGCTGGAGAAGTGAAGGTCAGCTTCACGAGAAAAACCTTCAGGGGCCACCTGAAGGCTTTCGTGGACCTGGCCGAGGAACTGGCCGCGGGGTTCGTACGCACAGGACATCTGAAGGTGGGGCGAGTGTCCTGTCGTGTACATAAAAAGGCGGAAGGGGTTCGGCGCTACCGCTGCCTGGGCTTCGGCCATATGGCAGCGGGTTGCGATGGCCCAGACCGCTCGAGGTCATGTTGGAGATGTGGCAAAGAGGGCCATAGGGCTGCGGCGTGCGAAAGTTCGCCGCAGTGCTACCTCTGCGCCACAAACGAAGATAAGCCTTGGACAGACCATCTTTCTGGGACAATGAGGTGTAGGGCGTTCCAAGAGGCAACCTTGTCGATGAAGCCTCAAGGACGCGCTACCTAGACGAACAATACCCAACCAGGATGCTGGAGGCCGACGAGCCCGTTGTGTGGTACCACCACAATACTGAGGACGATGCGTGCATCCTGGTTGGATGATGATCGGAAGAATGCCAAGCTGGCGCTCAAAAGTGGAAGTCGAAGCACGACTTCGTGGCCTTACCCCCAGGTCCTTGAAGTAATGCGAAAGCGGTTCCGAGGACATGAGTTGGCGGAAAGAGGAGGTGAGTTTAGTGGGTATTACCGTTTTTAGGTCGAGTCCCACACTCAGTGCGCAAATGCATTCTCACCTCCTCTACAAAAAAAAAAAAAAAAAAAAACTACTACTACTACTACTACTACTACTATTACTACGCGTCCTCGGGTTGCAGATAGGGGGGCCCTGTACCGAGGGTTTCTGCTGAATAAGGTTACACAACTCAATAAGCAGTCGCGAACAATGGTCCAGCTGTGGTACCGAAGAAAAAACTCCCAAGTCAAGGCGTAAACAACAGTGCCGAAGACTGAATGGCATCAGGATATGGTGTTCCAAACGAGTATTCAGACCTTACCCCCGCATGCAGGGCTCTGCGCGAGTGAGCCACTACCTCCCTAGCTACTCGTGGGAACAGCATGGACACAGCAAAACAAGAATTAAACAGGAGTATTTGTGAGGAGTTGGGTGGTCCCTTGGAGGTGACGGAGGAGCTCGACTTGATCACGGAATTAGGTGATACCATCGAGAAGATGAAGGTCTTCTGCAGGATCAAGAAGAATATACTCTTACTAATCCGGGAGGGATTGCATGATGCGCAGATGCTGGTGGACAGTATTTCTAGCTACAACAACGCTGCCAAGACTTTCTACGGATGTGCTCCGTATGGTATTGAGAATTCCGTTGCTAGAAAGCTAGAGAAGGCCAAGAAAAAAACGCAGGAGAAGAGAAACATGAGCCAGACGGAAACTCAAAGTAAAGAATCTGTGGAGTCTGCCACTCCCCAATCTAGAAAACGAGAGAGGGAGCAGGGAGCGAAAAGGGAAAGAGGGAGCGAAAAGCAGACCTTAAGCAGAAAGTGAAGCCTGACACCCTTTGGCATAAAAATCAAGGGAGTCAGGCAAACGAGGAACGGAGAGGTCCTTGTGGAGCAGGCGGCAGATCCAAACTGTCGGCTGCCATCAAGGAGGCTGTTGGTAGTAAGGGTAGCGTGCGCGAGCTCGTCTCCCGCATCGAGGTCGAGGTCTTGGACCTTGACACTACTACCGAAGCGGAAGAAGTGAAGGCCGCCGTCAGAAGATACTACAGTGAAGCAACGATCGTCGAAATCACGGTTAGTTTGACGAAGAAGGCCTTCAGAGGTAATCTGAAGGCCTTCGTCAAGATGAAGGAAGAACTTGCGGCAAGGCTTCTCCGCACAGGACATCTCAAGGTGGGATGGGTGTCCTGTCGTTTGTAGAAGAAGAGGAAGGCCTCAATATGTTACCGCTGCCTACACGGAGAAAAAAAGAACGCGGAACTTGTGTTGCCCAGCCATGCGAACTTCACGTGAGTTACGCTAAGCTAACGCGGATGTAGAACCTGGTAGAACACTGCTGTTTTAGCAGGACTTTTCTGCTACGTCAGCAGACGCTTTCCAATGCCACGCGAACCGGCTGCGATGTTCTGCCGGCATGCGTGTTGCGTCGTGTTTTGACTATTCGCGAAGTTAGACAACTTTATAGAACGAGTTCAAAGTATTATGCTTGGAATTATAACCTGCAAATTCCTAACCCATACGTTATACCAGATATTTGTTATTCATATAATTTGGAAATAAAAATAAAAAAGCTATATGAGGCCGTATATAAATCCTTTTAGTTGAACATTCATCTTTTAGGTTGGAAATAAAGTTCCTTGGTTGAAAGTTAAACTCTTTTGTTACAATTTTTTTGGCTGAAGATCAGTCGTTTGAATTGAAAATTAATTTTTTTGGTTGAACATTCCTTTTTTGGCTAAAAATTTAATTATTCAATTTTTGGGTGAAAAATTATATTTTTTAATCGAAAACCTGTCTTTTTGGTAGAAACTAGTCTTCTTGGCTGAAAATTCATCTTTTTGGTCAACAATTCAATTATTTTAGTTAAAGCTTTATCATTTCACTTAAAAATTGATCTTTCGGATTTTTGTTGAAATTGATTTTTTTAACGGAAAATTTAACTTATTCCAATTGAAAATTCTATAGTTGTAGTTGAAAATCCATCTGTTTGGTAAAATATTAATTTATTTAACATGAAATTGAATTATTTAGTTTTAATCTTCAAATTGAAGTAGAAAATTAAGTTTCAAGTTAAATTTATATTCACTGGTTGGAAATTCAACTGTTTGGTAAAAATTGGTCTTTTTAGCTTCAAAACTCAACAATTTGGTTAAAAAATAACCTATTTTGCTGAAAAATCGTATCTTTCAAATGAATTTCACTGTTTTTCATATTAAATTAAAATCTTTTTTAGGTTACTCTATTAACTATTACATTTTTTTATAACAATTCATGTTTTTTAATCCGAAAAATTCTACTATTTTGTTAAAAGTTGAACTACTTTCTCAAGCGTACATTTTTTTTGGAGATTCATAATTTTGGTGGAAACTTCGTCTTTTTTGGTAAAAAATCTTTGTTGTTGGATACTTTATTGCTACATTATTGTTACTTTTCGGTTACTTTTTTGAGAGAAATGTGGTGACTATTTTACTATTTTTGAAGCTTGAGCAGTTTCCAAGCCCTTCTAAATCAACAATCATTACAAGAAGCCCCATTTGCATTCCCCTGAACAAAAAATGTTATTTTTTACTGATTAATACCACTTTTTAAAGGAATTAAAATGTATAATTATAAGTTTAGATTCAGAAATTGCCAATTTGAAAGTTTTTTATTCATGTAACTGAAAAATTAATTTCTTTTTCATTTCTTCTTACTTATTTTCAGATGCAAAGTACGTACAGTCAATCTCAAATTCACAAAACCTTTGAAATTATTAATAAAATCGATCATTGAAAATAGAACCACTTTCAATTTCTATGGACTTCAACGGAGATATCTACTTTAGAAAATAATGGTCCCTGTTAAAAGATTTTTTTCAGAAATATTTTCAATTTTAATAAAGGCCAAGCAAAGAAACTTATCAAGAATTTTTGAGAAAATCACACTATCGTTGCGATTGAATGAAAATTGAATTTTTTTTGTTGACAAAGGTAAAAACAAAAAGATCAAGTACATTTTGTTAAATAAATATCTTTTAACAATTATACTTTTCAACTAAACTTCACTATATTCCTGTCCAACGTCGGGAACAATTGAAACTTACTACATTTTCGTTGATTTTTTAATTGGAGTATCATATCATGCAGATACTGCCTAACATTACGGAACATTTGACAGTGTACGTGCGCCTTCGATGCTAATTTCTACAGCCATCCTAAAACTGCAGGGTTCGTGCATTCTGTAGTAGCGGTAATCTGCTGGCTGGGCGATTCATGCTATAATGGCAGGACTTTCCAGCCACGGCAGCCGGACTTTTTCCTCCGTGTAGGCTTTGCCCACATGGCAGCGAGCTGCTGGGGTCCAAATATGGACAAGACCCTGCTGAAGGTGCGGCAAAGAGGGCCATAGGTCTGCGGAGTACGAAAGCACTCCTCCGTGCTACCTCTGTGCTGCAGAAGAATAAAAGCCCTGGACAGACCATCAGCCGGGACTATGTGGTGCAGGGCGTTCCGAGAGGCAACCTCGCTGAAGAAGCCTCAAGGACGTACTGCCTAGCCAAATATATCCAATCAGGATGTCGAAAGCCGACGAGCCTGAGGTGTGGTACCACCACACTACTAAGGACGATGCGTGCATCCTGGCTAAGTAAAGGTTGAATATTCCAAGCAGGCGATACAAGTTGAGAGCTGAAGTACCACTTACTGGCCCATAACCCATGTACTTGAAGTAATGCGATAAGTGGTTCCGAGGAAATGGGTTGGCAGGAAGAGTAGGTGAGCTTAGTTGGCAGTACTACTACTACTACAGACAGACAGAGGGACACGTCCGTAAAAATAATTTTTTCTGACTCAGTGGGCCTCAAAACGTGGATATTCGATGGAAACCGACTGAGTCAAATTTTCCACAAAACCAATACCTTCTCATTAGGACGAGAATGTAATACGATGCAGCAAAATTAAAAAAAAATATATTTTTAAAGCAAATAATGGAATGTATTGGTTTAAAATAATAAATTGGGTAAATAATCAATTGATTAAAAGTGTGGTACATCGAAAAAACGTTTTTAACTTTTTAAAAAGGTTTTTTTGAACGCATTAAGTTTTCAAAGTTCTATTAGACTTTAACCGCGAAAAAATATTTGTCAAAAATTAAATTTTTACAACTAAATTCTTATAGGACATTTTATGGCGCATCTATTTTTCTTCTTTAAAAAAGTTGCGTCTTTTGCCGTCTTTGTAATAAACGAAAAAAAAGTATTTTTGTAAAAAGAAAATTTGTCAAGAATTTTGAATTCATCTCGTTCTAAAACTTGAATTTAATAATATTTTGAGCTCAAATTGGAAACAAAAATTGGAAACAAATTACTCCACTAGAATATTCTGAACATGACAAAATTCCCAAAATGAATAAATTTTGTTATGGAAAAAAGTTATCAATTTTTTCGTAGAGGGCATAATCGAAATAGGATTAGAAAATCTTTGCTCGCTTCATCTATCTAGGGGGCTGACACGATTATTATGATTATAGTTCCCAAATTGACTCAGCGGGCGGAATTTGAAACTGTGGCGCTTATCGCCTTTCGCCCAATTGTTGATTTAAATTTCAAATAAAAATCCAACGGTTCCTTGATTTTTTTTATTTATCAACGGTGGAAGAAGCATAAATATCTTTCGTGCAAAAAAATTAAATAAAAAATTAGGAGATTGAGTATCATATGAGAGTGAAGTTGACTCTTCCAATTTTATTGAAATTTAATAATTCTTGTAGTGACATTTTTTAAATAACAATATTTAAATAAACGAAGTGTGTAACTGCAGCGAAAATATTTGTGCTGCGTACACTAAACTGCGGTGCACTTACCTTAAATTAAAAAATGGTTCTTAAATATAATCACTGAAATGTAAAGGAGGCGTTAAGTTAGGAAATCAATGTGTTTTTATTTAATAAGAATTGATTACACATTTATGTAATTTAACACAAATTTTCATACAAAATTTTTGACTTGAGTTTACTAGTTTTTTTGCCCTGTTGAAAGTACCTACGAAACATAACTCAATATTCCGACCATGTATATCGTTTTTACCAAAGTGTTTTGGAGCAAAAGACTCGGTTGGGTTTCACTTCAAAATTTTCTCGATTTATAGCATTTCGCCACAAAGAAACACTATTTTTCGGAACGGTAAAAAAGTATATTTCTTCGTCCCCTTCAGCTTCTTTCGAGTTTTCCAGATCAAGATCTGCACTTTTTGCTTCTTTGGCCTCTTTTACCTTCTTGTCGTAACCCGAGTCGCAATGTAGAACAATGCAACGATGGCCTCCCATAGTTTACACTTTTCATTTTCATTAAATACCATGGCAAAACATCACTTTGTACACTTTTATCACATACATCACTTTTATAGGCATTTTATCTGGATTTAATGTATTTCACGAAATTCAATAAAATGTCACAATATCAAAAACATACATCTCCGACGCGGTCATTTTTGTTCATTTGACACTTTAGTTCTGTGACAAATTTAAATTCAAACAAAGAATTTCGCGAAAGGCAATCAGCGCCACAGTTTCATATTTTGCCCGCTGAGTTGAGGCTATCTATGTGATTTCGAGTGAGCGAAAACTTCCAGCGAAATCCCGCGGTTATCCTTATGAAAAACTTTTGATTATATATATATATATATATATATATATATATTCGGTTTCGGTTTCGATTCCCTTGGAATAGAACCGAAGGGCTTATGACAAAGCCACCGAACGCGTCCTTGGGTTGCGGATAGAGGGTCCCCGTACCAAGGGTTTCTGCTGAATATGGATACAATAATTAATAAGCAGTCGCGGACAATTGTCCAGGGATGGTCCCGAAGGAATAACCCCTAAGCGAAGGTGTGCGAACCGTGCCGAAAGCTGCATGGCACCTGGGTGAGGTGTCTTTAACGGTGACTCTGGGATATCGGGCGATGTCTCAGAGTAATAGCCTTATCCTTGCACGCGGGGCTCTACAAGGATGGACGAACCCTTTCCCTAGCTGCTCGTGGGAACAACAATGAAACCAAAAAACCACCAAAATGTTGTAGATGCGGTTCAAAACGATCGAACGCGCAGAGCACCCGACAATGGATCGGCAAACAATGCCGATCATCCTAGAGTTCGGGGTGCTGAAAATAATTTAGATGGAAACACAACGACGAACCGGCGAAACGCCCACATTGAGTGGACGGATCAACTTAAGAATGATGTGTTAGACTTCTACGATGCCAGTATTATCCCTGTTCGTGGAGGCTTTATGGCGCGTATGCACACTCTGTGGTGCCAGAAACACCCAGAGCTTCAACACGTTTCGCATCAGTCTTTGCGAAATCAAGCCGACTACCTCCGCAAAAATGGATATGTACGCGGAGCGCTTCCTCAACCGCTGCTTGAACAAGCTGCAGACGAAGATGAAACGACATTAAGACCAACCGCAGAAAGTAGGCACCTTCTTGAAGATGATGGCAATTTCAGTACAAGGAGGAACATCAACATGCAGGTTCCTCTTAAGCCCCAAGATCTGGCTGAAATGGATGCCTGCCTTTGTGGAGATATCTCGCAAGAGTCCGACCTCTGGACCATCAATTGCTCAGTTTATGGTGCTGCAAGAGCTTTGGCTGATTCAAATCGAAGGCTGAAACCGACGATGGATCAAAACACAAGAAGACGCTTGCATCAACTGAACAAGAAAATTGGATGGGCAAGACAGAATGCGTCCCGTGTTCAATGTGTGATTGACTACATAACATCTGGTAGACCGTTCACGGAAAGGGTTCGAAAGTTCGCCCAAGATCTAAGGACCTTGAATCACGCACTGAACAAGTCAAAGCTGCTGACAATCAAGCAGCATATTGTTGACAAAATAAGGCTGTTATCTGACGCAAGGAGGAGGATACAGAAGAGGGAGAGATGGATCAGAGAGAATCAACAGTTTCTCGCTGACCCATCGCGCCTCTTCAGTGATCCCCCTGTTTTTGTAAAAAATCCACCCAAGCCCAAGGAGGTAGAGACTTTTTGGAGAGAGGTGTACAAGATCCCGAAAACACTAGAGTTGAAGGAAGATACTGACAATATCATTCGCTTCGAGGAGTTTTGCGACAGCCTCATAAAATCTGAGGAGGAGTGCCCATCAGTCACTGCCGAAGAGGTGAAAAAAGCACTTAGAGGCACGAAGAACTTTTCCGGTGCTGGACCAGATTGTATCAAGAACTTTTGGTGGAAGAAGTTTACTTCTACACACCAACATTTGGCCCGCATATTCACCTCATATTTAAAGTCGGAGATGCCCATTCCGCAGTGGCTAGTGTTAGGACGCACTATACTCCTACCGAAAAAAGGCGACTTGTCCAAACCAGAGAATTACAGGCCAATAACTTGTTTGAACACACTGTATAAGATTTTTACAGCTATCCTAAACAACAGGATTGTTCGACGAATTGAGCCTGTATGGCGAGAGATGTACGAACAACGTGGCTCGAAAAAAGGTGTAGCAGGCTGTCGAGAGAACCTGCTGATTGACAGGTGTGTCTGTAAAGACGCTACAGTCCATCAGCGCGTCCTGTCAATGGCCTGGATTGACTACCGGAAAGCTTTTGATTCAACCTCTCATAGACTTATCATCTGTCTGTTGGAATGCTTGAAGGTACATCCACACATAGTGAGATGCATAGAGAGATTGATGCCTCTTTGGAAAACTAGATTTACCATCTCATCTAGGAATTATCGTCTGACGACGAACAACGTCACCTTCCAGAGGGGCGTCTTTCAAGGGGATAGTATGAGCCCTTTGCTTTTTTTGCATCACACTTTTGCCTCTATCTCTTGCACTACGAAATTCTCCTGGATACCTCTGTGGCGACACTAATCAGCGTGAGCATAAGGTCACTCATGTATTCTATATGGATGACCTGAAGATCTATGCCGCTGGTAAAAGCAAACTTCAAACTGCTTTAAATATCGTCAAGAACTACACAGGAGAGATTGGGATGGACTTTGGTTTGGACAAGTGTGCCAAAATTCATTTGAAGAAAGGAAAGATTACTGGCGTTCCCAAGGACCCTGAGCTTGTGGATATAAGTGTTATTAGACATCTTAACACTGGAGAGACCTATACATACCTGGGCGTGCCTCAAAGCCGCATACAGGACGTAACATCAGTGAAGGAGTCTCTCCGAAGCAGATACAAGCATCTTCTTCGACAGATTTGGTCTTCCAATCTGTCGGCGTTGAACAAGGTATCTGCGACTAACATGCTTGCCGTCCCGGTTCTACCCTACTCGTTTGGGGTGGTTCAATGGACGAAGAACGAGCTTAAGGCCCTTGATGTCACCACGCGTAAGATCATGCATATGCATAAAAGCTTGCATATCAATTCGTCAGTTCCGCGATTATACATTTCACGCCAGCAAGGCGGACGCGGACTTCTGAATCTCCAGTGTCTTCATAACCGAATTGTTTTGAGTACAGCTTACATCGTTGCGAATGGCAGAGATCCTCTCCTAAAGATGGTCAGAAACCACGAGATGATTGGCGAAGGGGTGTTCCTTTACAAAGCCGCGGAGCAAGCTGCTGAGACCCTTGGCCTGAATTTTAACATCAGAAGTGAGGAAAGTGCATTACTCCATCTAGATGCTTCACGTCTAAAAGCCGAAGTAAAGAAAGCAGAGGTTGGAAAATTTCACCAAGAGCTACTCGACAAGCAAATGCACGGAAACTTTCACAGAAATGTAGAAAAACAGTCCTTGTCGAAGGAGCAAACTTTTGCTTTCCTCAAATCATCAGGGCTCAATTCAGGTACAGAGGGCTTTATTTTCGCATGCCAGGACGGTGTAATCTCCACCTTAGCATACCGCGCCCGCATTTTATGTCAAGAAGTTCCCAGTGATAGGTGCAGAGCGTGTCATGCACACGCTGAGTACCTAGAACATATACTATCGGGGTGTCCGACCCACGCAGGAACAACGTATATCTATAGACATAATGCGGCCCTAAGAGTACTTTATTACCACCTTTGTCGCTCTTACGGTGTTGGTCGCGACCCTGCCCTGCCGAACGCTCCAAGGGATATAGAGTCAATTGTTCGAAACGAGAAGTGCCAGATTTTCTGGAACTACGATTTTCGGGCAGCAGTCTCCGTTGCGCACTCGCGGCTTGACATTGTTCTCCAAGACTTCGAGAAACGAACTATATATGTGATCGAATTCTCGGCTCCATCCGAATACAACATCACTGCAAAGGAGAAAGAAAAAGAGGAGAGATATCAAGACCTTAAAAGAGAGCTGCGTCGACTGTACCCAAAATATTCGGTACGAGTAATTGTTCTTATGATAGGTGCTCTCGGAGGTGTCAAATTATCGCTGGTTCGTAACCTTAAAACCATACCCGCGTGCCAAAAATATGCCAAGGCTCTTGCGAGATGGATGCAGAAAGCTGTCATCCTTGGGTCGCTTCGTGTCCTCAAGACACACGAGGGTTTCGCCGGCCTGTCGTTGTGATTTCGTCGTGCCCTGTGACCACCCATCTCACGGATGTGAGACGTGGCCATAGGTGTATTTTACCGCGGTTCTACTGGGGGCCATTGACATTTTTTCCCGATGGCAGTTGCTCTTAGTGGTACCCTGCGGTGGTTGTTTAACTTTTTTTTAATTATATATATATTTATATATTGCTGGGATATCGGGCGACCCCTACTAGTATTCAGCCTTAACCTTGCATGCGGGGCTCTACAAGGATGGACCAACCCTTTTCCCTAGCTGCTCGCGGGAACAGCAATGACAACACCAAACATAGTTGTAGATAGATAAACGTTTATTTTTCAGCCTGCTGGCCATAAAAAATTGACTTGCTTACACATCCATTTTTTACAGAATTTCCTTAAAACTAACCCTTAAAAAATAACATCCATCCATTCCTTATCTCTAAGCCGCACGCTCGTATCGCCTTGCCTTCTTCGCTTCGCCTCGCCTCGCCCGCATGACCCTACTTTTTCGCATTGCGTCGCTTGCCAACCTCTGTTTTCGCAGCTAATACCCATTACTTATCTACTATTTACAATATTTACATCTTACTTATATCTACTTTCTCTCCTATTTACAATATTTCCTTCTCCACTCCTCTTCCTCCATCCTTCTCTTCATCTCCATCTTACCTAACACTCCCTTCACCCATGCTACTGCCCTTTTTTCAACCTTTTCATGCAACAATGCCTCCATGCTTATCTCACTTCTTTCCACCTCTCCGCACTCCTCCAGCCAGTGCTCCACTCTTGCATCCCCCTTTCCGCACAGTTCACACGTCCTCTTCTCCCGAGAGAGCCTCCATACACCCTCCATACACCCACACCTCATCCTCGCTATAAGTTCCTGACTTCCTTTCTCTCCTTTCACACAAAAATATTGCGCTCTTGCCCTTGGCATAATCCACACATAGTTCCCGTTAAATCTTGACTCTCTTGTTCTCTCTACACCTTCTGTCTTCTCTCTCTCCATGCTGTTTTGCTTAACCAATTCGTAAACCTTCCTTCCTTCCTCGTGCAACCTTCTCACTTCATCCATCTGCAGTCCCTTCATTCTAAAATACCGTTCCCTCTCTGCCTCCATCTTCTCACCCCCTCCCCTGTTCTCCTTCTCCCACCAACACTCCCTAACCAGCCTACTTCCCCCCTCTTCCAAAAATTTCTCCTCATATTTACACGCCCGGCTCCTTGCTAGAATTCCTACACTCGTTCTCCCCGTCTCCCTCCTCACAATATAATTAGGCGTGTTCCTTGCCAACCCCAGGGTCCACTTTACATACCTCTCCTGCGTTCTATTTACCTCTTCACTTTCCTTCCACCCCCACACCTCTACCCCATACAATAGCACACTCATCACTAGTGAATCAAACAATTTCATTCTCCTTCCAAAGTCATCTGCGAATTACTTCATCCCCAACCCCCACACCTGCCTCATCACCACATTTGCCCTCCTCACTCTCTATTTTATGTGACCATCCACTCCACCATTCCTTCGAAACACGAAGCCCAGGTACACAAACTCTTTCACCTCCTGTACCTTCTTTCCCTTCCACTTCCACTCCCTTCCCTTATCCCTTCCCCCTCCTTTTCTGAACACCATAACCTTGGACTTTTCCGCATTCAGCTCTAACCCCTTTTCATCCAGGTATCTTCTCAGCCTCTTCATCATCTCCTTTGAGGCCTCCTCGCTGGTTGCCAGCAACACTATGTCATCTGCATACGCTAGTGACCAAATTCTAACCCCTCCTATCCTGACTCCTCCTACCACCCCGGCCTCCAGCTTACTTTCCATATCTTACCTTGTCTTTGGTCTCTTCATATATCTCCCTTACCCTTTCAATTAGGCCTCTCTCTACTCCCCTATCCTCCATTGCCTCCCAGAACCTCCCCCTATCCACCGATGGGAACGCGGCTTTGAGATCCACAAAAAACGCGTACACTCTCGTCCCCTTCTTCGCTAATTCTCTATCCACCACGTGCTGCATCACGTAGATATTGTCGATAGTACTCCTACCAGCCCTAAATCCCGCCTACGTCTCCGGTAATATTCCTTTCCCCTCGACATCCTTCCGCAGTCTCTCTGCCACCACCATCGCGTATACCTTATACGCCGTATTCATTAGCGTAATCCCTCTATAATTTTCCTGCCTATCTCTATCCCCTTTCTTATACAGTGGCACTATTAGCCCTTCTCTCCACCCTCCTGGGAATCCTTCGCCCCTCCATACTTTCTTCACTACCTTTTTCAGCCTCTCCCTAACCTCTTGTGTACTAAACAGCCATGCTTCTTTCTCTACCCCATCCAGCCCTGCTGCTTTTGACCTTTTCAACTTCCTTATCTGCTTCTCTATCTCCTCGTCATTCAACTCCTCCATCTCTGCCTCACCCGTTCTTCTACTTCCCCCATCCTTCTTCCTTGAATCCGAGCCCTGGAATGATTCTTTGAAAAACTCTCTCCACTCATCACTCCCTATCTTCTCGCTAACCCCCACCCTACGCTTCCTAAACCTATTTATTATCTTCCACACGTCCCCTTCTGTCTTAACATTTGCTAACTCCTCTTCCAGATCTTTCTCCTTTTCCTGTTCTTTCTTCTTACACACCAATCTGAACCCCTTCCTCATTTCTACGTACTCCTCCCTTCTCGCATTACCCTCTTTCCACTTCTTGTACTTCTTCTTCAACTTCCTCTTCATCTTTTTACATTCCCTATCCCACCACGGCTTCACCATTCCTTTCTTTGTCTTTATAAATACTTTCTTTTGCACACAACCTTTCACCTTCTCTTTCAGATCCTCCCATATCTCTTCCACCGACTCCCCTCAAAAGCGTACCTTTCCTAGCTCCTCTTGATACTTCTCCACCGCCTCCCTCGTCCAGGTCACCCTCTCCCCTATCGAGACTTCTTCCCTGCCTTGTCTTCCGCCACCCTCACCTCTTATCCACAGACTCAATGGCTGATGGTCTGATTCCACCCTCCCCTCTACTGCGAATTTTTCCGTCTCCTCCCATCCTTGCATATTCATGACCACATAATCTATCACCGATACCCCCACCTTACTTACATATGTGTATTCTCCCTCTTCGTCCCCATTTGCCGTACCATTCGCCATTGCCCACCCTCTATCCTCCATCCAGTCCCTTAGAATCTCCCCTTCCTTATTTATTACATTATCCTTTGATTTCCTGTCGAAGCTCTCCCCTTCCCTGTAAAGTCCCCCTTCGCTCTCCATTCTCGCATTAAAGTCCCCACCCAGTACCACCATACCCTCTTCTCTTTCGCCCAGCAGGTCTTCCACTCTTTCTTTAATTCTTTCCATCCCATCCTTGTTGTACACTGTCACAAACTTACACTTTATCCCTCCTATTTTTATTTCCCTCATTTGCGCTCCCTCCCCCTCTTCCTCTCCCTGAACTTTTTCCTCTGATCCATCTCTAACCCCGGTTATAATTCCCCCACTGGCCCTTCCTTTCTTCTTCACTCTGACCGCCTCCTGAAGTCTCCACCTATACCCCCTTGGTAGCTTTAGCTCTATTCTATCCCATTCCTTTCTTTCTACCCACGTCTCTACCAGTCCAACCACATCAAATTCCTGGATATACCGCCAGAACTCCTCGTCCTTCTTCTTTACCCCTGCTACGTTCCAGTTCAGCACCTTCACTACTCCTCTACCTTGCGTTACCCCCACCCCCCTACTTCCTACGAAACAAATCCCCCTGCAATTCCTTCAACACCTCTCTCTCCTCATCCCACTCCCACATCTTCCCGTCTACTCTTATTTTTCTATATCCCACCTTCGCCCATCTCCCTTCTCTCTTCTCCCTCCTCGCCCTGTCATAAAGCATTCTCTGTACATCCCTTTCCTTTCTCGTCAAATCGTGATCTATGAAAACTCCCTCATCCTGTATATCGCGAATTCAATGGACGATGGATCGGTAGAGGCGGTCCAGTAAATTGGCCTGCCAGATCGCCAGATCTTACGGCCTCAACGAAGGAGGCGAGTAGAAGACCGCCCGAGAACCGTGATCGTCGATTAAAATTGAGCTCAGATTGAGCTCAAAAGTTGAATTTGAGGTAGAAAATTTGAGAAAATCTTGAATTTTTTTTTTGAACTTCTCAAGTGCTGTACTATTTTCAGAAGGTCAAAAAAATATTTGTTCGGTACCAATAGACGTGGAATTTCATGGGCTTTCCAACTGTTTTCAAAAAAATGCCCTATCTCTTTTTTTCGCCGAAATATCGTCGTTCGAAGTCAGCAGTGATTTTTAATAGCGCTCACGCGAGTCGTGCGCACAATTTCCGACGGTAGTGTAATTTATAGTTGGACCACTTGATAAGCTTGGAATTTATAAATAAATTTGCAGAGGGCCTAATTTCGAAATTCCAGAAATCGAATTTGATGATTTCGGAATTTATTGCTGGATAACTTGATAAATTTATAATTTATAATTTCAAAATTTTCAAATCATAATTTCAAAGTTACAGTTTCAAACTGGGTAAATTTACAAATTTACATACAATCATAAATTGATTCATCTATAAAATTGGTGCATTTGCAGTTGCTGTCTTCAAAAACTTTTTAAATATTTGCGCCACGATTTCGCGAGTGGCAATGTGTGGTGCGGACTTCAGAGCATTGAAGATTCGAAGCGCGAATTTGACAGCCGGTCTGTAGACGAGTTTGCTTTGCTGCTTACCAATATAGTCTTATGGTCCTCACATACACAGGACATCTCAATTTTGTTTCACATTTTTCTCCATTTCGCGACGTATTTCGCGAAATTTAGGCTCGCCATCATCAAGATTTGGGTCTTCGAATATTAGCTAGCCTCTGGAAATACTTCTGTGATGTCAGAATTGTGAGTAAAAAAATAAATTTGCGAACGGTTCTCGCTGTTCAAATGCTGTTGTCTGCTATCCGCAGATTTCTCCCTTTCGAAAAATTAATCATTTCCACGAAAATAGTTATTCCCTCAGCAAAAGGCTCCATTCCTATAAATTTGGTTGATCCGAGGATCTCGCAAAACCCCGGATATTTGACAAGTTCTCTTTCTTTCGCTCTCAAATACTTATGAAAAATTATATATGAAGTCAGTGCCGTGCTTATAAAAAAAAATCCAATTCGGAGTTAACCAAGACCCTTAAGTGTAGTGGAAAATAGTGACAGTTTCACTGTTTCATTCGCTTCACAAAAAGGGTCAGATAGAAAAATAAAAAATGGGATATCCAGAGTTCATTCCAGGGAAGTCTTAAATGTCTATTCATTATTCTGGTAATGTATTTTTTCCAATAAATGTTGTACGTAGTGGTGAAGTAGGGTTAGTAGAATAGTTTTGCTCGGTAGATATGGAGATGCATCTGTTTAGGTGTTATGCTTTCAAACATGAATATTTTATACCGGGTGGCTCTAATTTGATATAACATAGAATGCATGGACGTGCAGGAAGGTAGAGAAGTATGCCAGGACAGAAAAGTGTGGCGATAAATAGTTTATAAAAAGAATGTGAGTGGAGTGAATGATGCCTCAAACAAAGGCCTTGGATTCTAATAGGCCCAAGTGGGGAAACATGCATAACAACCTGGTGAGGCTCCTCACTTCTGGTAATCGCTAGAGAGATTGATCAGCAACCTGGGTCGGAGCAGTGTTGCGGAATGAACGTGCCATTTAAATAAATAACACGAGAATTCCAGATCAATCTAAAACATCTATACTTAACACCTATATACCTATATACCTTACATCCATATACTGACCTACTTTATACCTATATTCCTATTCACTAGTTTTTTCCAACCGAGCAAGTCACGCCTACCCCGAAAGGGAAATGGCTTAATGGTATAATAATAATAATAATAATAATAATAATGGGTGGCTCGAATTTGATATACCGGAAAGTCACAGTTAGACACTATTCAGCTCCCTGAATGTTAAAAAAATGGGTTCATGTATTCATGCACGTATATGTGTGTATTTCTGTGCTTTTTTAGTGTGGATTCATGTGATCCTAAAGATGACGAGTGTAGTGTGTATACTAACGCTTATTGTCCAATTTGTCTTCTTTGCAGTCTTCAGAATGTCAAATACTAGATTCGGTTATACTTTGTATCATCCTAAATAATATTAATAATTATTTTCATATCGGAAACTTGCTTATTTTCAATTTATTTAAATGTTTTTATAGGTATATCAAATTAGAGCCACCATTTACCGATTTTTGAAAAAAGTCCTTTTTTGGAAAATCTTTATATTAAAAAGACTTGTTGATTATATGAAAAAATCAATAGAACCATCCGAAAGGTTATTGAATAACCTTCCGAATGACCTATTGTTGGTCGAATTTCGGTTCATAGTGTCCCGGCAATCCATCGAAAAGGAGTTGGTATGTCAAATTCGAGCCCTTCCCCCTTTAAATTGAATCGCACAAATAAAATTTCCCCTCTTTATATTTCAGTCTGAGATTTTCAGGATTTCTTCGTAGGAAATTCGAACTGTTCGTAAGAAACTTCGAAATTTATCCATTTATTTATAATAGAAATAAGGATGTAATGTTTCATTTTTTTATGTCATATCCGAGTCCCAGCTACAAGTTCGTGACTTTTTCACGGATAAATTTTTTCCTTGTTTTGCATCGATATTCATGACATCCTTCTTTTGGAATTTCTTTCCATCAATAACAAGCTTGTCGTAGCTCTGAGACTAATCTTGTGGTGCCACCCAAATTTTTCAGGATTGCATTCTTAAGTTAAAAGGAGCGACATTGCACAAAGATTGGTCTCGGTTTTTGCTGGTTGACTTTCCGGAGTCTTTCGATTTCTTCCATAGAAGCTTCCGTATTGCCAAGCCGTAACATCAGCTGTTCAACCTGCTTTGCGAAAAGTTCAAGAGTTCAAACTGCTTTACGACGTATTTTTTTTCATCATTGCTGTTATCTCTATCAGATGGCACATTTCACTTGTAATAATCACCGAAACTTCCAGAAACCTAGCCAGAAAAATATTCTTGAGTGCACTTCAAAAATGTAATTTCTGGATTAATCTGACTCTCACGATACACCTCACTGTGGCCAACACTTCTCATCCCTCCGAACTTAACTATAATCACAAAATATTAGTCCTGTCGCCCAATTTGGCGCAAGGCGCAATAATTGAAAAAATAGTCGGAATTACTCAACACACGACTAATCGCTAAGCTGTACGTCACCGTTCTCCTAATATGTAAAATAGGTCAGGTCTTAACCTGCCACGTATCGAACAGTCCTTCAAAAATTGTTTGGATCAGTAGAAGATTAATTGGACAATTCGTTCAGTATTTCAGTATATCAGTATCAGTATTCACATGCTTTAGCTCAGTTCAGTTCAGTACACCGCCTTAGATCTTCAGTTCAGTTATCATTTTAGTTCAGTTCAGAAAACCGCTTTAGATCTTCAGTTCAATACACATTTCAGTATTTACGAGTTCCGATCTTCAGTGCAATATTCTTCAACTCCCGCACGGTATTCAGTTCGGTCAATCCAATCGGTCTCATTATTCAATTCAGTATCAGTTTGGTCCCCAAGTATAAAATATTTACATTGGAAACTCCTCTAACGCATTCAGCAACATTGAATACCTTATTTCTTTTAATTTTACTTTCAATAATTCCTCTTTCACGAAACAAACCTCACTCAAACCATTCTTCAAGGTACTGCTCGTAACGTGGAAGAATCACCAACACCAAACTTCATGGTGCCAATACTTCTAAAATAATTGTAAATTCTCTCAATTGAATTGGACCTGATGGAATAAAAGGAGTTTATGCTATGTTGGACGTAACAATATGTACAAATAGTTCAGAACATAATCAAGTCATCATAACTTAGGTTTAAATCGAACATGACCATTCGATCACGGTTTTAAATAGACCATTTTACCAATCGGAAAGTTTACTGCGCATGTGCAATGTGTTTCTGTTGTACTCAGTTGTTGCAATCATTTTTGCTCCCTTCTACAAAAAAATGATTGGATCCGATTGCGAACGATTGAAAAAAAATTTCCAATCGTTCCCAATCGTGTTTCTCAATCAGGTTGCTCCGATTCCAAACGATTGAGGCTGGCTATCGTTGCCTATGGTTCTCAATCAGGACTCGAGATGAAGTAAGTCTGCCATTATGTTGGAGGTAGCACATTGATCTCGCGGGAATTATTTGAAAACGATTACTCACTTTTTTAAATTACATCTCTGTAAAAGATAACTTTGAAGAAGATTTTAAATTGTTAGATAATTTCCTCGCGATCAAGGAGCAGTCACCAACATAATTTCAAATAACTTATTTTGTAGTTACATGGTCGTTACATTTTAATTTGTTTAATTCGTCTGAAGCTTATGTTTTTAATGTTAGTAGCTAAGTATAATATTTAAACAGGCTAATAGAAGTTATTTCTCAGAATAAAAAAAACACCTTCATCGGTAAAACGGGGGACCCAGTTATCCACCTACCTTTTATTCAATTTTTTAATTCGTAAGAGGCGAACTAATGGCCAGGGCATAAAGGATCCGTTGTAGCTGCTTGCGAAATAGTTCCGTAGCACAGAACTTCCCAAATTATGTTTTTCACCCCGTAATAATGTTTAAAAAAAACCCTAAGACCACCTCTACCTCTTGTACCTGAAGAAATCCGAAGACCCTCCACGTAAAACACTTACAAATTTTAAAAATTCGGAATAATCTTAAAAATCATCTTCAGAAAACACCAGCTTATATTTTTAACCCAATAAGAATATTTAACAACCCCCTAAGACCACCACTACTACTTTTACCTCAACAAATCCGAAGAGCCTCCACGTAAAACACTCAAAAAATTAAAAATAATCACCTGATTCAACTTTAGAAGACCACATGTTATATTCTCAAACCCATGATAATATTGAGCCACCCCCGAAGACCACCCCTTCCACTTTTGCCTTAAAAATTCTGAAGAGCATCCACGTAAAACTTTTAACGAATTTGAAAATTTTAAATAATCAGACAAGTTACCTTCAGAAAACTTCGAACTATATGTCCAACCCCATAATAATATTCAACAACCACCTTGGACCACCCCTTCTACATTTCCCTAAACAAATCCTAAGTGCCTCTACGTAAAACACTCAACAAATTTAAAAATTTGAAATAATCACCCAGGTCACCCTCAGAAAACCTTAAGTTATTTTTCCGATCCCATAATAATATTCAACAACCCCCGAAAGTCACTTGAACGTGATGAAAATTCGATAATCAGCCAGTATGTAACACCTGTTTCCAAAGCTTTAAAGAGTAAATATAAGCATGGCAATTATTCCTATTATTTCATTTTTCTGAATTGATAAAAAATAAGATATATTATATATAATAATAATTACATAAAAACCTACAAGCTTATCATGTTTAGAAGAAATAAATCATTTGAAAGTCACGCCGCATACCGATAAAGGTACAAACAAAATTCTAACCTCCCCAAATCGTCCCAATATATTTGATGGAGGAAAACTTTCAAAAAAGATAGATGATACATTAAGTTACGAGCTCTCATGGACTTTCAGCTTTAAAGCATGTACTTGACATAAAATAGTTTCAGTTTGAAGTCACCCGCATACCCCGTCACGCACACTGTGCGCTTATTATCAAATAGAGAAAACGCTATTTCTACAATCTTCAATTAAATTTAATTGAGTCAGATGTATTATAACAGAATTCTATATGTTTCATTCATATATAAAAAGGAACTTTATTGTCAATTTAATGGAAGAAGTATTTAAGAACAATAAAAAATTAGCGACAATTTTTAAATTTTCTCAAATGTGTTATTTATTTTATTTTCTTTGTTGAATGTATTACTAATCGTTATTTATTGAATTTTATAAGATATGCTATGAATTATTTGACACGTGTTTTCCTAAATTCTTGAAGAATCTAACGTAAAAATTATATTTTTTCTGTTTTACACATTCATATTTTTCATATTTATATTTCATACATTTTCTCAGTCGAGAAAAAATCTCGAGCCTAAAGCAAAATTAACAGCGTCATTAGGTTCAAGAACTGATGTAAATATCTTGTAAATCCCAATTTTTTTTTTTTTTTTTTCTTTCTCAGAGATACTCATCCGCAAAGAAGTGGCTCGCATCCTACATGAATTAAAAAATTTAATCTTCTGAGAAAAAATTTCTCGTTAAAAATTATTATTAACTTACTTTTAATAACGCTACAAAAGTATTGAAAATTTTTCCTTTTTGGTTGTTGTTAAAATATAATTTTCGTCAACGATTGTGGGGAATAGAGTTTATCTTGATTTCATATTGCACTAAAATGTGACGATTAACAATAAACTAATAAATTATGAAAACAGCACGCTTTTTTAGTCGGTTTTTAGGGTTAGGTTTCCGTTCGACGTCTACGCACTTACCCGATATGCGAACGATTCAAACGCTTGTCCCGATTGAAAATCATTGAAAACGATAAACAAAATTTGTCCCTGTTAATACCAACTCAAAACGATTCACCCGTTAATCATTTTCAATCGGGACTTCTGACCATTTCTGACCATTTCTGTTACATTTCTCGACATAAATCGTCACGAAAAGTGGGAATTCATGAGAAAATGTTCAGAAACCGTCAGAGCTTGTGTCAGAAGCATAGTCCTTTTATTAGGGGTCCAAGAATAGAATGCCATAAAACCTAATCCTTTTTATATTTTCCAGGTTATTCATATTGTTTTTTTTATTATTATTTATGCATATTGTCTTCTTACTTGTATTTATTTATTATTATTTATATACTAAATGACTCTGAAAGTGAATAGGAAAATGTTGTCCGTTTTGACATATATCTCCTTCTCTTTCCAAGATACATTATATTTATCCTAATTTTAAATTCCTTAGGAAAATTTTCAGGCATTTGAAATCGTCGAAACTTGCAATTCTGAATGTCTATCTTTTGAATCTGCATATGCAACATTGAAAAAAATTTATTTTTAATTTTTAATCCATTTCAGTTGGCCTCCCTGCCGTCCTAGGAGATGAGCTACCTTATAGAATGTCTATTAGCGTATCTTCAGAAATAGTCAAACCAGTGAGGAATGGTCAGGATTTTAAAAATCGACAGAGCTTCTAACCATTTGTGATGATTAATGACTTTTTGATGTGTAAACATCCTAGACCTCGGTATGGGGAGTCGCGCCTGCTTCGAATGAAACCACATCTGCATAGTGTAACGCAGGCCTGTAACACACACGTTGTGTCTTATGGAACAGACCGGAGGCTCGCTTTTCTTCACCCACAGAAAGGAGCCCTTCAGTCTCTCTCTTTGACTAGTGGAAATTAGTTGTATTTAAGATAATGCGTGCTGTGCAGGGAGAAAACTTCATTTGCAAAATTCTATGATTTTTCTTCGACCAATTTTTTTTCTTTAACCATTAACATTCAAATCCCATTAACATACTTAAATTTTCTACAAAATAATTAAATTCTCTACAAAACAATTGAATTTTCAAAGAAATAGTTCAATTTTCAACCTTAAAAGAAAATTCGTAACAAAAAAGTTTAATAGTTGATAGTTCAACCTAGAATGATGAAATGTAATTGAAAAAAAATTAATTTCAAAATCAAAAAGACGAATTTTCAACAAATAAAAAGATTTCTCAGTGATGAAAGAAAAAAAAGTTCACCTGAATTGTTGATCCTGAAGGCCAAAAGACGAATTTTCTGTAGAAACATTGAATTTTCAACCAGTAAAATAGGAATTTCCAGCAAAAAAATTAATTTTCAACAAATTAGTTAAATTTTTAACCAAAGAGGTAAAGCTTCATTAAAAGCAAATTCAACAGAATAGTTCCACTTTTACCCACGCAGTTAAAATTTCAATTATAGAAAATCAGTTCTCAACTAAATAGTTAAACTTTAACCAAAAAGATGAATTTTCAAATAAAAATATGAATCTTCAACGAAAAAATTATTTTTTAACAAAGTGATTCAAACAAAATTTTCAACAAAAAAAAACCAGTTTAAATAAGAAGTAAATTTTCTATGAAGGTATTTGAATTTTCAACCCAAAAAGACGAATTTTCGATAATAACAGTTGAATTTTTATACAAAAAGGATGCCTTTTTAAAACAATTATTTAATTTTTAATCAAACAGTTGCATTTTCATCGAAGAAAGATCAATTTTCTACTAAAACAGATGACTTTTTAAATCAGAAAGACAAATATTAAAAAATATAGTTGAATTTTCATCGAAAAAATATTTAAATTAATTTTTCTACACAAAATGTGAATTTTTCTCAAAGGATAAATTTGCTACGAAATAGTTGAATTTTCAACCAAACAGTTGCATTCTCATCAAAAAAGATTAATTTTCTGCTCAGATAGATGAACTTTTTAATAAAAAATATACATTTTCCAAAAAATAGCTGGATTTTTATCCAAAAAACATTTTAATTTATTTTTTAACACCAAAATATGAATTTCTGTCAAAAAGTGAATTTTCTACGAAATAGTGGAATTTTCAAGCGAAAAGATTCATTTTTGAACCAAACTGTTGCATTTTCAAACAAATAATAAAATTTGCAACTAAAAGGATCATTTTCAGGAAGAAGCAACTGCAAAAAAAGAAATATAAATACAAAGCAAATAAATTACTCAGAAGAATGTTATATGAGGATTACCGAAAAACTTAATTTTAAAAATTCTCTAATTTTTCCCCAACCACCTTTTCATTTTCCCTGACCATTAATATTCAAAAACCAGAATATTACATTTGTAACATTTTGAACCTAGAATTTTTCATAAGCGGAATATAATAATTTCAAATAAAAGTTGAAAATTTTCAAATCTATTCGGTTTGACAGTTATTTAAACTTATATAAATCTCGGACTTTTGTAAGATTTTTTCCAAATTCCTGACTTTTTCCTGAATTAAAAAAAAATTGTTGAAGACCAGGTTCCTTTTTTCACTCACCAGTTTTCTTTGGTGCGTAAAGTTGAATTCATATTAAATTTCTGTACAATTTCTGCGAGATACTTATTTAATTTGTGAATTTCCGAAAGTTACATACACGAATGAAGGACCCCCACCCCCCGCCCTTCAGTAACAAATCGTAACAAAATCTTTTGACTCCTCCCTCCCCCTTATGCTGTTACGTAATTTAAGTACGGTCCTAAATAAAATAGTTTGAAGAATGAATAAATGAATTTTTTAAGTGTTGAAAATTATATCATTTTTGAACAATTTTAACTTAAAAACAGTACAATTTAGTGACTTTAAGTTGTTTCTTGAAAATCTTAAATGAAAAGTGTCATTTACAAATGAAAAATAAAAAAAAATGAAACAATGAAAACTTTAAAATTATGAATATATTAATTAAAATGGTTTTGAAAATTAAAAAAAGATTTGGAAGTTTCAATCGGATGCATACATTTAATTAATTACGTAAGGCATTCAAATTGAAATACAGTAAACTTCCTTTTATTTTAAGGTCCTTGAAACGTACCCGACCAATTATTTTAAGGTTGGAGGGGCCCCCACCTGTATCGCGATTCGGCAGTTTATTTTTATCAACGACGTTCATTGGCTGCCCCGGCCTGTATCGCTGCGCTTGCGCTAAGCAACTTTTTCAACTGCGGATGTGCCGAAAACCATGTTCGATTTGAAATCAATAAGTACTATCAATATTAATTCAGACGAATACATCCAAAATTCCCTAGAACTGCTGGCCCATGCAGTTTTTCAGCTTAAGGGGCGAGCGACGGTTGCAACTCTCCCCCCGGAAGGATCGCGTACCAGAATACCCACTTCAGTATATTATTGCGCAATATTATGTATTCCAATTGAAAACGGTTTAGACGGTCCTGATTTGCACAGTTGAAAAAGCCGTGGTCGGTTAGCATGTGAGTGTTTTTCAAGTGCCTTTCAAGTGTTTTTGTTGACATACGACAATTTGCCAACTAAAACTCAATATAATAAATCAAAAAACGACTCAAATATTTCGCGGAATAGTGAGTTTTCCAGCATGGCTTCGCGGCAATGCTAGGCTAGACGTGGAAAGGGCAGTCGTCAGGAAGGTTAGCCTATAAAACACGCGTTTTTTGGACTGCATATAAGTTTTTATTCTAAACACAAAGGTACGTTATGAAGGTCTCTACAGTAATATTTTCAAAGTGTTTCGCGAAATACAATCAACTATCCGAAATTTGAGGTGAGAGTACCCGTATCGGATCAAATTGATCTGATTTACTTTAACGTTTAGCATATTTTCGCGAAAACGTCGTGAAGCGTATTCCCATGACGTCGTGAAAAAATACTCAATTCAAGGCTTCCCGCTCTTCCGGCAACTTTTTTTCATTGGTCAGCCACAGATGCGGAGGAAAGTGTACAGGGACCGTGGTGGGAGGTGACGAAACAGCGCAACTTAAAATAAGTGCGTGTAAGGGGGTTAAAATAAGTGAACTTTAAAATAAGCGATCTTTAAAATAAACGGAAGTTTACTGTAGTTCAATTTTTAACGTAAAAATCTATAAATTATTCAATTATAAACAGATTCAGAATCGTCTTATAAAATCAATTTTATTATAATTCTATTTTTAAGAGTCGTACTACAGTTCAATTTTGAAAATAAATACTTAATTTACATATATTTACAGTTTATCAACTTAACATTTTTCTTGTATTCTTTTTTTTTGTTGTCGAAGTTAACCCGTACCACCGAGCCTGTGAAATTAACATGGGGTTTTAAATGGGAAAAGCTTGATTTAGAAAAAAAATGTAAAAAGAGCTACTTCTTATAAAATTGTTGTGAATTGTTATTATGCTTGGAAAGTAACCCTAAAAAATGCAAAATAGCAGTTCTCTATTAAATTCATACCAAAAACGGTGTTCTTCGGATTTTATTCACAAGAATTATTTTTAATTAATAAGGGACGAGTTTCCAAGTATTTTGTAAATAAGTTTTTATTATTCAAACAATAATTATTTGTTTAAGAATTATATTTCTGTAGTGTATACGGATCCTGTATATTTTGCCGGTTTTTAATTTTCTCTTCCGACATATTTTGCCGGATCTTAATTTTCTCTTCCGGTAAGGCACCCCTGTGACTCGTTATAGAAATAATGTTGGTCAAACCCCTACCCCATTCCAACGTCCCGTGGGGGGGGGGCGGAAGGAACCCCTGTGACTGGTTACAGAAATATTATTGGTTTAAACCCCTATCCCTTTTCAACGTCTAGTGAGGGGCGGGAAGGCACTCCAGTTACTGGTTACATAAGTTACCGTTCTATTGCCATGAATTTCTAAAATTTCCTCAAATTATAATATATTTCCACCCATCATAAAAAAAATGAGGAAGGTCATTTTTCTCTCAGGCTTAAGATGGTTATTGCCCAATATGTCGGAGGTATTTTTGGTTAGAGTTGGATTTTTTGTCTGTTTGAATATTATGCATGGGTTTGTCCCGGTATATATTATCAGTCACGGACGCATGATTATAATGCAATCAAGTGACCTGATAAGAGCGTGTGCCCCGACATATTGAACAAAGCCTGGTTTTTACCCCATCATTCACGGACTGGGTTGCAGTTAAGTGCATGATGAGGGGAACTACAGCTTCAGGTGTGTTCCGAACCACCAGAACCTCGGTAAAGGTACATAGAAATTTTTCAAGAGGTACCGGCTCAGGGATCGAACCCCGGACCTCTGAGGTGAAGTCCGAGCGTCTAACCAACTGAGCCACCGAGGCCATATATTTCCACCCATCATTATCCCACTTGATGCTATCCCACGGTATTTCTGTTGAAGTGGTTGGCTGCAAATAGCTAACGCTAGCCAAAGCATCCTCAGCAGACGCAGTTGATGTTTCACTGCTTACCGTATGTCGCAGATGTTCTTGATGGCCAGCTGTTCGATTAGTGAGATCTGCCTGACCATCTCGCAGCTCACCATCTCCACCGTCCCGCATGCTGTGGCCCCCAGCGGTGGCTCCAGGGGCGCCCCGACGATCCTCGGGTAGCGACAAGCGTTTCAAAATTTTTTAAATACTCTCCATTTATGGGTTTTGGTGTTCCTCTTAGTCACTTTCCTCTTCGTTCTCTGCCTGTCTGGCATGGGAAACCCTGTCAGTATGAAAAGTTTGATGAATTACCATAATTTCCAAAATTTATGGAAATATATCATGATCGTGTGAATTTATGAAATTTTTGGAAAAATTATGAAATTTGTAAAAATTTATGAAATTTGTTAAAATTTATAAAAGTTGTTGAAATTTATTAAGTTTGTGGAAATTTATGAAATTTATGAGTTGTGGAAATTTTTGAAATTCGTGATAATTGACGGAAAATGATGATATTAAAAATATTCCGGACGAGAAAATTAAAATCCGGGAAAATCTGCCGGAAGAGAAAATTAAGATCCGGCAAGGAATAAAGATATATGCAGATGACACATAAACTACATCTGTCATCAAGATCTCCATTGAATTTTCTATTGTCCGAAATATTTTTGCAAATATAAATTTTTCAACTAGTTGCAATTAATCTAGAATTGTTTGAAATTAATCTAGAATTGTTTGGAATTCATAGTAAATTCTTCAGAATTCAATTTAGAACACGATAAAATATACCGGAAAAGAACATTCAAATCCAGCAAAATATGCCGGATGTGTCAATAGAGAGAAAATCTACAGTTTATTATTATTAAAGTAGGGTTATGGTTACATTGTTAGATTAGGATTATTATCCTATTGGAAAATAACTGTCCAGAAACTTTTGCACGACATTATATATAAGAGAAAATAAATTTTTATACTCCCACATGTGCGTGAATTATTATTTGCTTTATGTAAGATTTCAATTTCAATCAACGTTTACCGAAGATGTTTACACATAAATCTTTCTTGGGTCATAGTTTAGGACGCACGTGATTTTTTTACATTCTCATCAGAGAAGGTATTAGATTTGTGTAAAATTTGCCCCCCCTCCCCCGTTTTTGTCAAATGTCCACGTTTTGAGACCTTCTGAACCCAAAAAAAAAGGGTTTTCGTGAATGTGTCTGTCTGTCTGTATGTATTTGGGTGTGTATGTTGGTATGTGGGTGTGTATGTATGTAGATTTTTAGTCTGTCAGCACGATAACTTTCGAAAGAAATGACAGATTGGATTGGGCTTTGGTATACTCTCCAGCTATCCTAAAATGAAGGTAAAGTTCGTTAGCCAGCCATTTTGGATGAAAATTCAATAAGTGAGCGCTTTTTCAAAATTGTTGATACCACTTTTTTTTGAATTTGAAAATTCTATGTACGGGGATCTGTAGTACCCAAAATGATAAACAATTTATCCAAATGAATCTTTTCTATGAAATAAAAATTACTGGAGTTATAGCATTTACAATATTCCAAAAAACGAACGAAAATTAACATTTTAAGCCAAACAACGCACGATGACAAAAAAATTCATAAAAAGAAAAATGTTTCTTTTTGAACACCCTACAATACTGTTATAAGACTTTTCTCAATTTTCTTGAAAAATCGAAAATTCAAATTTTAATCGCGAAAAAATAATAAAAAATTCCATTTTGCGGTCAAAATATACAAGATATGAAAAAAATAAAGAATGCTAAATTGTGTATGTAGAGGAGATCTACAAATTTGTTATACATGACTTTTTGTTAAGATGTGTAGTTTTTGTTTTATTCGTAAAAAATAGCATTAAAAATAGAAAATTCAAATCTTTGGAAAAACAACGCAAGGTACGTAAAAAGGCGAATTGAAAAAAATTGTGCATTCAAAAAAGATCTGCGAATTTATTGGCAATCACTTTTTAATAGAATCCATAGTTTTTGCTTTAAGGATGATCCTGCTTTAGGAGGCCTAAAAAAAGCGTTTTTGGGGGGATTTTTTTTTTTTGACAGAAAAAATAAGCAAGTCTAGTGAGCTTTTTAGAATGTTTTAATATATATTTAAACATTATAAAAAAAATTTTTTGAGAGGAAAATATTGGCGGGATTTACAAGAATTGGCGGGATTTAAAATAACGACGGGATTTATAAAAATATCAGCGGGCAAGATAGAACTCGTAATTTTCGTCTGAAACAAAAAAACCGAAAGAAAATTTCATTTTCATATATTTTTCCTCTATGTGAACTAAGAAAAACCCGAAAAAATTGCGAATTCAAAATTTTTCTCAAGTTTGAAGAAAATTTGCTTTTTGCAACAACAAAAAAATCATTTCAACTTGCTAAAAAAGTTGTTTAGCAATTTTTCTCCATGAATCTTTTTAGTTCAAATAGGAGAGAATACAAAACTGAAGCTAATAAGCCTCAGTTCATTTTGATTGGTCGTCTAGTTTTCTTGCAATCACGCCAGCCAGTTTAGAAAAATCGTAAAAACGAAAACTCGAGAAAACACGCTTCAAAGTTTGCGTGAGCGCTCGTATGCCTGCTTGACACCCCACCGCGTTTAGTTCTGTATCTTTGAAAATACTGGGAATCAGACTCTATCACTTTAAATACATATTCTTAGATATATTAGGAATTGATTTGAGCAATAAAAAAAATCGATTTTTTGAGCCTTCTAAAGCAGGATCCCCCCTTAATCTTAGAAAATAAAATTAAAAATAAAGAATTAAATTTTTGGACAAACGACACAAGCTATGAAAAAAATTAATAGGCAAAAGTTGCTCACACAAGAAAGAGCTATACAAATTTGTCATAGATATTTTTTTTAAAGAATGGTATTTTTTGTTTTAATCATAAATAATCGTATTAAAAAAAAATTGAATTTTTGAAAAACCACACAAGATGCGGAAAAAATTAATAGACAAAAGTTGTTCAACTAAAATTGATCTACAAATTTGTTATAAACTTTTATAATAAAAATTTTCTTGGAACCACTTTACGCTAGGATGCAAATTTGTGGTTCAAATCGTGAAAAATAACATTGAACATAAACAAATTAAATTAATGGAAGAGCGACACAAGTTGCAATGAAATGCATAATGACAGATTTTTTTTCTTAGGATGCGCACTTTCTTCAATTGTAAAAAAAAGGAAATGAAAATACGTCTGTTTTTAATATCGATCCATATTACGAATTGCAATGATATACATTTGTTGGAATAATATAAAATTTTCACGGTAGCTGAGGATCAAATTAAATGCAAAATGTAATATATAATAGATATAATAATGTTGAACATATAATGTAGAAAATTTCGCATTTTGGACAAAATCGATTGCGAAGCACGAAGTACGTGATGAGAATGTATTCGTTAGAGCCGAAGGAGCTTTAACAAAAGCGAATTCACAATCACCATATATCAGTTTTCGATACTTTGACCTTTAACTTTAAGAGGTGTGCGCACAAATATGGGGGAAATACAAAGACGGAGCGCGAAGCGCGAGATAAATATATTGTCGAGCGCGAAGCGCGAGAATCAACAGTTGCGCGCCCTAGGCGCGCTCAAACTTGCGAGCCCCGCACACAGCGCGCGATGAGAATGTGCCCGCAAAGCGGGCAGATTTTTTCCAGTATCGTTGAATACAGTGAAAAGCAATTTTCTTCAATTTGAAAACAATTGTGACAAACTATCGAAAAAACATTTCAAAATAAAAATAAAGTTCAATGAAAAAAGAAGTAAGGGAGCGTGTATGCGTTGTATGTACGACTTATGTGAATTTTTTAGTTTAATTGAATTCATATTTTTCACTGAAATTCAAAAATTCAAGAATATGCATCCAAATTATATATTCTTTTGTAACAGATTTGGCATTTTCCGAAAATTTTGGCCTTGAAACAGCACACTAAACAATAACTATTTTCTCAACATTTTTCTTTCAAAACACCATCAATTTTATTCCAGAAAAAATAACAATAATCAAATCCTATCTCTTACCCTCCATATATAGTGCAATCGCAATAATATAATCAAAATGTAAAAATATGAGAAACTCAACCTACTACAAACCTGTTTACAAGTTCAGCGTTTTTACCACTATTAGGTTGCTTCCGGCAACTTAAACACCGCTCAATTCAGCGAAACTATGTTCTTCTATTTCATACTTGCACAATTTCCCACCCGGAACATCATCTTTATTTAATATCACTCTGACAAAAAGTACAATTGTATACATTTTTACAAAATACGAGCGCAACTTTCATACTAGGCGGAATGCACATGGCAGCCGCACATGCGCAAATAAACTTCCGATAGTTAATATCTTCTGTATGTTCTTTGGACTTGAAAATTAAAAAAAATGTATTGGTTCAAAAGTTTGTAGGACATTTCAAAATATTAACAAATTCTACGCAAAAGTAAATGTTGCACATAATTCAATAGAATAGTATTACACGGAGAAAAATGAGGTTGAAGAGTTCCATATTCAGTACACAAATTGTTTAATGATTACCAAATTCCAGGAATAGATGCAAAAGACAAGGGAAAGATTGTGAAGCTACACACTGATCATTAAAAATTTGTATCTCTCATGAATAGAACCTTATCTTTTAATACTTTAAAGTTATTGAATACACTTCGTACGTTACCACTTACAATTCAAGTGCTTCGACCTTTGCACAATTAAAAAACGAGTCTCTCTTAAAAAGTGCGTTTTCTCAATAAAGAATAGAAAGCATAAGTTACTATACTTTCTAGAATCAATAATGGAAATCTATATATCGTGTATCAGTTGTCGGAAGGACGAAGTCCTAATCGATGCATAGTTTATAGTGTTCTATTGGAACTCGACTGACAAGTCCTAAACAGTCCAGTAACCATTCCTGGATGCCCCGCACTCAATAACGTAAGTGCAGCACCGAATCGAAGCTTGCTCGAATTATACCATAAGGACGTTTTGAGCCTCTTACTTGAGCATCCAGAATACCAGATTGCAGAGAGAAGCTGATTGCTGTCTTGGAAACCCGGGTTCAATTCTCGGCAACTACGTTTTTCATCTAACTCGACTTTTTCTGTTTCAGCAACTATCATAATTCAGTTTTTAGAACTTATTGAATATGTGCGTGTATAATATATAAATAAGTGTAAGTTTATAGAATGAAAAGTGACTATATCGACCGGTCAACAACCGCCACTCTGTTTCCTTGTAAATTCTTTTTGGCCGATCATTCTTTACTGTTGCGAGTATAGGAACGATTCCTATTCTGGACTGGACTCCGTGCAGTGCGCTAGGGGAGTCAGACCGTCGAAAAGCTGTAATCTCTTTAGTTTCCTGAAGGGGTTAATACCGCGATTGCACTTGAATCAATAACAGATTTTCAATCTCGAATTTTTTTACAACGCCAGTTCAGTAATGAATACCTCGACTACCAGCACTAAAGACCCAATTTTTCACTTCCATTTTTCTCCGTGTACGTTAAGCCTAAACGTCCAGCTTTTGTTTATTTAATCATAAAAAGTCAAAACGTCAAAATCGATCAAAATACACTTGATTCCATTCGCAGAACAACTGAAACCTGATTCTTTATACGGACTCACCCGAACTAGGGATCCTCTAGGGAAAGTTGGGACACGTGGACTTCCAACACTCGACTGAGGCCCAACCGGAATACGGAAGTCGTCACAAAATTTGAACATACATATGCTTGACAACGCATGCATAATGACTAACAGCAACTCAAAGTTGTTGATTGCAAAAATATATTTAGTTCTAATATATATAACATCTTTTTTATTCAAACAGAAATGTTGAAGAATATCGGAAGTTCAATTTTCAATATTTTGAAGTAGTCATACAACAATTTGTTCTCGAATTTATTATTAAATATTTCTTTTAAGAAATAAATTAAAATTTGAAGGGATTTATCAGAGTTAGAAAACGGGATTCTATTTTTCAGCCGCAGGGTTGACTATTTTTGTCTGATATTTTGCATACGTCATCTAAATATTATTCTATTTTTCGGACCCACGAGTTAGACACCCTGGAGCTCGTCGAAGTAGACTTAACGAATGACCCTTTCTTTGTTATGAGATGCAGGCCTGCTACAAAATCTAAAATTATGAAAGCATGGCTTGATTCAATTTTAATTAGCAAAATTAGTTTATTCACGTAATTTGAAGAGAGTGAAAATAAGATTTATGAAAATCGATTAATATTTGCAGTTATAATAGAGACTTTAAAGTGCATACAAATGTATAGCCGTGGCGAAAACCTGACACTTACTTCCTCAATCTGAATTATGAGTAATCATTTAAAAACTACTGAACAAGAACTGATGGAAGTATTTTTCGAAACGATGGCTAAGCTACGAACAGAGGACTGTCGCCAGAGAGAGGTCCGCTAAGCTGACAGGACTACATTGCAAAAATTGAATGAAAACCCATAGGGAATTTAGGGCTCATTTAGGGCTAATTTAATGCCCTATTGCCAAATTTAATGCTCTGCATTTAAACAAAAAAACCGGTGACCTGCTAGCTTAACGGTAAGCTAGCAGGACCACACATAACAAAAAAAATATTCAGCAAATATTTCTTTGCAGAATAATTTAGGGCTCACTTTATGCCCTTTTGTCAAATTAAATGCTCTGCAATTTTTAGAAAAAACTTGTGGTCATGCTAGCTTAACGTTGAGCTAGCAGGACTACACATAGAAAAAAACTACTTAGAAAATATTTCTTTGCAGAATAATTTAGGGCTAATTTAGTGCTCTCTTAATGCCCTATTGTCAAATTTGATACTCCGAAATTTTTAGAAAAAATCTGTGGTCATCAGGAACACACATAGAAAAAAACTACTTAGAAAACATTTCTTTGCAGAATAATTTAGGGCTCATTTAGGGCTCACCTAATGCCCTAATGCTAAATTTAATGCTCCACAATTTTGAGAAAAAACCTGTGGTCCTGCTAGCTTAACGTTAAGCTAGCAGGACCACATATATAAAGAAAAACTCAGGCAATATTTCATTGCAGAATATTTTAGGGCGAATTTAGGGCTCATTTAATGCCCTATTGCCAAATCCGATATTCCGCCTCTTTTTTTTTAAAAACCTGTGGTCCTGCTAGCTTAGCTAGCTTAGTATAAAAAAAATACTTAGAAAATATTTCTTTTCAGAATAATTTAGGGCTCATTTAGGGCTCACTATACGCCCTATTGCCAAATTTGATACTCCGCAATTTTTAGAAAAAACCTGTGGTCATCAGGACTACACATAGAAAAAAACTACTTAGAAAACATTTCTTCGCAGAATAATTTAGGGCTCATTTAGGGCTCACCTAATGCCCTAATTCCAAATTTAATGCTACGCAATTTTGAGAAAAAACCTGTGGTCCTGCTAGCTTAACGTTAAGCTAGCAGGACCACACATAGAAAAAAAATACTTAGAAACTATTTCTTCGCAGAATAATGTAGGGCTCATTTAAGGCTCACTTTATGCCCTATTGCCAAATTTAATGCTCCGCAATTTTGAGAAAAAATCTGTGGTCCTGCTAGCTTCACGTTAAGCTAGTAGGACCACATATAGGAAAAAACAACTCAGGCAATATTTCATTGCAAA
>CAKNXH010059530.1:128792-140002 GCA_932178445.1 Andricus quercusramuli
GAGCCCTAAATGAGCCCTAAATTATTCTGCAAAGAAATAGTTTCTAAGTATTTTTTTTTCTATCTGTGGTCCTGCTAGCTTAACGTTAAGCTAGCAGGACCACAGTTTTTTTAAAAAAAAAGGCGGAACATCGAATTTGGCAATAGGGCATTAAATGAGCCCTAAATGAGCCCTAAAATATTCTGCAATGAAATATTGCCTGAGTTGTTTTTTTCCATATGTGGTCCTGCTAGCTTAACGTTGAGCTAGCAGGACCATAGGTTTTTCTCAAAATTGCAGATCATCAAATTTGGCAATCGGGCATTAGGTGAGCCCTGAATGATCCCTAAATTATTCTGCGAAGAAATGTTTTCGAAATCGTTTTCTTCTATGTGTGTTCCTGTTGACCACAGGTTTTTTCTAAACATTGCGAAGTATCAAATTTGACAATAGGGCATTAAGTGAGCCCTAAATGAGCCCTAAATTATTCTGAAAAGGAATATTTTCTAAGTATTTTTTTGTTATGTGTGGTCCTGCTAGCTTAACGTTAAGCGAGCATGACCACCGGTTTTTTTGTTTGAATGCAGAGCATTAAATTTGGCAATAGGGCATTAAATTAGCCCTAAATGAGCCCTGAATTCCCTATGGGTTTGCATTCCATTTCTGCATTGTGGTCCTGCCAGGTTAACGGACCTGCCAGAGAGGCTTTGTATGTAATATCATGACTAGACTAAACATATGACGAATCCAGCCTGAATGTCCCGATATGTGTTACACCATAGCCTCAGTTTGATTAATACTGAGTCGAGAGCACTACTCTAAGGATTTTTTTATTCGGATATTCTTTTTATAAGAATAAATAGCTTTGTATCAAGACTAAGTTGTTTTAATTATTTTATTAACTACAGTTCAAAAGTGGGATATATCACGCACCGAGTCGAATTTTGATACGCGAACTCAAAGTGACTATAGTGTCGAAAAAGTTTGTTCGGGGTGAATAAGAAGAGCAGTGACAATTGTGATATGGATCCCAGAAGATCTGATGATCGTTCGGTTCGTTCAAGTGATCGGCATAGCAGACAGCGACGATCTGAACATTCTATGGCTCATTGTGCACGTTACCGAAGTAGATCTCTTCATGGGCATCGCAGAGAACGTCGAAGCAGGAGCCGATCGAGAGACATCTCGAGATCTGGAGAACGTTGGAGACGAAGGCGCGGCACCAGGAGCCGTTCGAGATATAACTCGAGATCTGGAGAGCGTCGGAGAAGTAGACGCGACACCAGGAGTTACAGCCGCTCTAGGTCGAGATCAAGATCTGCTAGCAGAGCTTCGAAAAATGCACGACAGGGTGAGTCCGATTTTGCTAAATTGAACGAGGTGCTTACAACTATTGTCAAAACAGGTTCGAAGAAAACAAATCATTATATAAATGAAAAAGTTTTACCCGAATTTGATCCCGAAAAAAAAGATTTATCGGCAATGGAATGGTTAGAAAAAGTACGCATGTATTCTGTTATGTATGATTGGGATGATGCAATTAAAATATATTTGGCTGCATTGAAGTTAAAAGGGATAGCGAAAAGTTGGTATGATGGGCTCAAGAATACTCTTGTAAGTTGGGAGGCATTTACCGTGGCGGTTGTTGGACAATTTTCAGGGCAACAAAATTTTGGTCAACTTAATGAAATTGCTGGGAACTTCTAAAGTGCACCGGGTTAGTCTCTGTCTGCCTATTGTTTTGAGAAAGTTAAAAGATTAAACCGTCTTAATTCAGAAATACCAGAAGAAAAAATAGTCGAGTTTGTAGTTCATGGTATCCATGATGACCAATTGCGGACGAGTTTAATGACAGCAAAAAAGAGAACGCTTGCTGAATTGACTCAATGTTTGGTGTCTCTTAATGTACACAAATCTAAAGAAATAAAGAAATCAAAAGATGGAAATGATAAAAAGCGGTTTGTAGAACACGAAAAGTCGAAGAAGTTTGCGAAAGCATACGATCGGGATGCTTGTTTTAAATGTGGGAAAAAGGGCCATAAAAGGGATCGTTGTCCAGAACTGGAAGGTAGCGAAAAAAATAAAGATGGTGCAGGTTTTCAAAAGAGTAGTGGTATCGGGAGCGAGAAAAATACCTCGTTAAAATCTGATAAGGATAGAATAAAATGCGGTTATTGTAGCGTAGTAGGTCACCCAGAAAAGGACTGTCTTAAAAAAAAAGAATAAGGATAGGAAAGAAAAGACGGCATGACTAGTGGACGAAGGGACGTCCTTACAAGAGTAGTCGCCCCTTAGCACTTCTTAAGTTTTACAGGTTGAGTCAGCAAAAGTAAACAAACCTGTCAAGAAATGTTCTTTTGAAAATGAGGACAAATTAAGCACGGTAGATTTGGGAAGTGACTGCTCCATTGTTCGGGAAAGCACTGCACGATCTTTAAACCTAAAGTTTAAAGATACACAAAGTACATATACGAAGATTTTGGTTTTTGATCTACTGATCTATCAGTTTATTTAAAAACGAGCTTTCGCTCGACGATGTGGAGCCTCTTCAGGTGAAAATTATTCTCCATCATTTATCTGAAGAACATAGAACGACGTTTCTTATATAAAAAAATTTTTTTATAGCAAATATAACATATTCGTAGATATGGAACATAACCTATAAACTTACCGATGCGACGTTTACATTTCAGGGCCATATGAAATTATAACTTATTATTATAAAACGTTGTTTAAAATTTTGAGATTTACAATAATGTAAGAAATACTACTCTCAAGACCCAACGTTAACATTGTTATAAACATTTTCTTTTGCGGTAAATTTCATTTGCTAAATTTCAAAAAAGAGGTTATATCAAGAAAGATACATCTAGATGTTTAAAAAGCTACAATTCAGTTGCTCTAAAATTTTACGGATTGCCTTAAGGTACATAAGCCGGAAAATCCTATGAGACGAGTCACTTCTTTTTCTGGTTCTCCATTACTTTCATCATCAAAATTCACTAGTCTACCTTTAAAACAGATAATTGGAAAAAGTAACACTTTTGTAAAAAACAGTTGGGATCTCATTGATAAAATAAAAAATTTCAACATACCCAATAATTATAAATTGGTTTCGCTGGATGTTAAATCCCTTTTTTTAAATATTCTTAAAGATTTAGTTCTGAAAAATATAAAATTAAATTTGGTATAAAATAAGGAAACTAACGAAATTACCTGCAAAACAATATTTAGAACTCGTTGAAATCTGCATAGACAATTCCTATTGCAGTTTTCAAAGTGAATTTTTTAAACAAAATTTCCGTACGCCTATGGGCTCCCCGTTATCTGGTGCAATTGCAGATCTGGTTATGGAAAAAGTGGAACAGGATGTATTAAAGAGTCTTTCTTTTGATCATGTTTTCTTCTACAGGTACGTAGAGGACGTGTTCACATGCGTGCATGAAGATAACATTGCTCAATTATTAGAAGCTTTTGATGCATAGCATCCCAGAATCCAATTCACTATTGAAATCGAAAATGATTCGAAACTTAATTTTTATGACGTTACTATCATTCGAGAAAACAATAAACTCATTACTAATTGGTATCGTAAGGACACTAATTCAGGCAGAGATGTAAACTTTGAATCTAATATTTCGATTAAAGATAAAATCTCAGTAATTTACAGTCTTACTGATAGGGCTATTAAATTATCTGATTCAAAATTCAGAGATGATAATATTTTAAAAGTAATAAAAATTTTAAAGAAAAATGATTACCCTATTAAATTTATAAAAAACACATTGATAAAAGAATTGAAAAGATCAACAACATTAATGTACAGATTCAGACTAATAATTTACAAGGCTTTGATTGCAGCAAAATTGTGATTTTACCTTTTGTTAATGAACTCTCTAGATCGTTTACTAATATATTTAAAGAACTCAACATTAAAGTGGTCTTTACATACCAAAAAGATTTGTTTGGATGCTTTTCTAACAATAAAGATGTTACTCCTTTTGATTTAAAAACACACGTCATATATCGCATTTCCTGTGAATGTGGTTTAGTTTATATAGGACAGACAAAAAGGTACATAAGAACTAGGATCAAAGAGCAAATAAATGTCTGTAAAAAAGATGAAAGTGGTACTGCCTTGGTTCATCACTAACATGTTCATGATCATCAATTTTTATTTTCAAAAACAACAATTTTAAGTCATGAAAGCCACTGGAGAAAACGAAATTTCAAAGAGATGTTTTACATTATCAAGAATAAAAATTCTGTGAATAAAAGATCGGATGTATAATACCTTAGTAAGATCTACCATAGTCTTATTTTATCAACGAACAATGCTATCTGAATTTAAAAAAAGTTATAAATATATTTAAATGGGCGCCATTGTCCATCCTCGTTTAGATTTGTAGGTTAATATATAATCTCAAAGTATGTGTATGGTATATGGTATGTGTATGCATGTTTATGTATGTGTATGTATGTATATATATATTTTTTCGAAACTCCCACTTAAAAACTTTCGGAAAGGTGTAAAAAGACGCCTGTGAAAAGAAGAGCTCTTAATATTAATATTTAGAGGTGGAGCATCGCGAATTTCTATTTCCCATTTAAATAACATGTGAAATTTTTTTTTTTAATTGTTGAACAGCTCAATGAATTGCTAAGGCCATAACATATTCTTGTAGGGAATTTGACGCTCCACAAAAAAGGTTTCTTATGATTTTTTCATGAATTCACTCTTTCAAAAGTTATTCAAGGTTAAAGTTGAACATGATCCAACAAACTATGGCCCTCACGTTCGACTTCGCGTTTCCCCAGTACCTCCACCATAATCGCTGCACTGCACAGTGGGGTGAAATCGGAAATCGAGGTTCAAAATGACATTTAGAACGCAATTTTGCACCGATTTCAGTTTTCTTTTTTTTTTAATAACTCAGAAATAAATTCTTAAAAAAATGGCGAGGGTAGATTTTTCATTCTATTTTTTATTTAATTTTTATGTTAAAGCAAACAACTGAAAAAATGTCGATTTTAAACATTTTATTTTTTATCTTCTAGATACAATTTTTCTTATACGTCTCGTCCCTTGCGTTTAATGCACAAGGGTATGGGCAAGATAAAAAAATTTTCAACTTGCGTAGTTAATTGTTATAAACAAATTGTGTTAACAAATAATCAACATTACAGGTTATTCGCCTTTAAAGTATATTTCTGCCCTGCAATCGCTAGCTTTTATCGTTAGAATGATGCGTGGTCATGAAGATGTAAGATTACTTGTTATTTGTTTACTTTATAAACAAGTTATATCAGGGATCCGTCCGAAACTATCGTTTCGTTACGTTACGTTATCCAAAAAGTACCGAATCTTTTGTTTACTTTTCGTTACGTTTTGACAGATTGGAACAAAATTCAAAACGAAATTGTTATAAATTGATATTTTACCTGTCTGCCTTTTAATATTTACATCAGGTGCACAAGGATTCGAATGAACTATTTTTTTCAAAATACGCGTGATTAAAAATTGCGTTACAATTTCGGTATTTTGAATAACGTAACATAAGCCGAGTGAATATAGTTACGTTTTGACAGTATGGAAACAGAACGAAAATCACGAAAGTATTTTGTTTCGTTTCGGTCGGATCCCTGAATTATATAAACAAATTCACATTTTGGGCGATTTTGACCGGGAAGAAATAATTTTTTCTCCTCACCTAGCTGAAATTACATTGCCAATGATTCGTTCTAAGAAAAAGTTTCTAACCCGTCAATATTTGTTTATTTTATAAACAAATTATATAAACAAATGCACATTTTAGGGTACTCTAGGTGAAATAAGACCGTTTTTTCTTCTGTCATTGCTAAAATTATATTGACAATAACGTTTTCTGAAAACTTTTTTCACACTCGTCAATATTTGTTTATTTTATAAACGAATTATATAAACAAATGCCCATTTTACGGTATTTTAGGTGAAAATAAACCGTTTTTTCTTCTGTGTTTCCTAAAATTATATCGGTAATAACGTTTTCTGAAAACTTTCTCCCCATTTGTCAATATTGGTTTATTCTATAAACAATTCATATAAACAAATGTACATTTTTGGTGTTCTTAAGCGAAAAGAAATAATTTTTTCTTTTGACCTGGCTGAAATTACATTGCCAATGATTTTTTCTGACAGAATTTTATAACCCGTCAATATTTGTTTATTTTATAAACAAATTATATAAACAAATGCACATTTTAGGGTATTTCAGGTGAAAATAAACCATTTTTTCACCTGCATTTGCTCAAATTATATTGGCAATAACGTTTTCTGGAAACTTTCTCCCCACCTATCAATATTGGTTTATTTTATAAACAATTTATATAATCATATGTACTATGTGATTTGAATGATTCTTCTTTGTTTTCAAATGATTAAAATTTGTTTACACTTACATAATTTATTACAAATTTAATAAATTTCATTTTGTAATCAAACTTCATCACACAATATCACTGGCATTTTTTAAAATAATTTCTTCATAAAATAAACAAATATTGATGGGTGGCAACAAGTTTTTCAGAAAACATTATTGGCATTGACAATATAATTTTAGCTAGGTCAGAAGAAAAAACGGTTTATTTTTACCTAAAATAGCCTGAAATGTGCATTTGTTCATAAAATACACAAATATTGATGGGATAAAAACTTTTTTTTAGAACAAATCATTGGCAATGTAATTTCAGCAAGGTCAGAAGAAAAAATGATTTCTTTTTGCTTAAGAACACCAAAAATAAACATTTGTTTATATAAATTGTTTATATAATAAATCAATATCGATAGATGGGGAGAAAGTTTCCAGGAAACGTTATTGCCAATATAATTTTAGCAAAGGCAGCAGAAAAATGGTTTATTTTCACCTAAAATACCCTCAAATGTGCATTTGTTTACATAATTTGTTCATAAAATAAACAAATATTGGTGGGTGAGAAACATTTTTTTAGAACAAATTTTTGGTAATGTAATTTCAGCAAGGTGAGGAGAAAAAATTATGTCTTTTCGGTCAAAATCGCCCAAAATGTGCATTTTTTTATATAATTTGTTTATAAAATAAATAAATGACAAGTAATCTTAAATTTTCATGTCCACGCATCATTCTAACGATAAAAGCTAGCGACTGCAGGGCAGAAATATACTTTAAAGGCGAATAACCTGTAATGTTGATTATTTGTTAACACAAATTGTTCATAAAAATTAACTATGCAAGTTGACAATTTTTTTATCTTGCCCATACCCTTGTGCATTACACGCAAGGGACGAGACGTATAAGAAAAATTTTATCTAGAAGATAAAAAATAAAATGTTTAAAATCGACATTTTTTCCGTTGTTTGCTTTAACATAAAAATTAAATAAACAATAGAATGAAAAATCTACCCTTACCATTTTTTTAAGAATTCATTTCTGAGTTATTAAAAGAAAAAAGAAAACTGAAATCGGTGAAAAATTGCCTTCTAAATGTCATTTTGAACCTCGATTTCCGATTTCACCCCACTGTGCAGTGCAGCGATTATGGTGGAGGTACTGGGGAAACGCGAAGTCGAACGTGAGGGCCATAGTTTGTTGGATCATGTTCAACTTTAACCTTGAATAACTTTTGAAAGAGTGAATTTATGAAAAAATCATACGAGACCTTTTTTGTAGAGCGTCAAATTCCCTACAAGAACATGTTATGGCCTTAGCAATTCATTGAGCTTTTAAACAATTAAAAAACTTCGAATTAAAAAAAAAAAATTTCACATGTTATTTAAGTGGGAAATAGAAATTCGCGATGAGCGAAATCTCAATATTATTATTAAGAGCTCTTCTTTTCACAGGCGTCTTGTTACACCTTTCCGAAAGTTTTACAGTGGGGGGTTCGAAAAAAAGTCGATTTTTTTGAACCACCCTAATATATATATATATAGTTAAAAGTTTGTCATAAGGACAAACGCAGGATTTCGCCGGGAGCGGGTGCTAATCTGAAAAATTGCACCCGCTCCCAGCGAAATCACGGTAAATGTTCAGCTGTAACCACGTCTCACGACCGTGAGATGGGTGGTTACAGTCTGCGCGAATTCAATACGATGATCCGGCGAAAGTCTCGACACGGACACGGACACGGAGCGACCCAAGGACGACCGCCTTCTGCATTCTCCCTGCAAGTGTCTCAGCATTTTGTTGACATGCAGGGATGCTTTTCAGGCTATTAACAAGTGAAATTTTGGCACCTCCAAGAGCGCCAATGATTAGGACGATTAGCTTAACAGAATATTCCGGGTATAACCGTCGCAACTCCCTCATAAGGTCTTTATACCTTTCTTTCTTTTCTTTCTCCTTTGCTGTGACGTTTTTGTCCGCTGGTGCCGAAAATTCGATAACGAACATGGTTCGTTTCTCGAAGTCAAGAAGAACCATGTCAGGCCTCGAGTGCGCAACAGAAACAATTGTCGAGAATATGAAGTTCCAATATATGAGGCACTTCTCATTTTCGACAATTGACTCTATTTATCTAGGGGCGTTCAGCGGAGAGGTATTTGGGCTAATGCCGTAAGATTGACAGAGATGGTAATAGAGCACTCTCAGTGCCGCATTGTGCCTTTTGATGTAGGTTGTTCCCGCATGAGCTGGACAACTAGATAGTATGTGTCCTAGATGCTCGGGGTGTTCATGACACGCTCTGCAGCTATCATCGGGAATATCTTGGCTCAAAATGTGGCGACGGTATGCTAGAGTGGAAATGACACCATCTTGACATGCCAAAATGAAGCCCTCTGTGCCCGACTTCAATCCGGGTGATCTAAGGAAAGCAAACGTCAGCTCATACGACATCGACTGATCTTCCACATTTCTGTGGAAGATGCCGTGCATCTTCTTGTCGAGGAGCTTTTCGCTGAAGTTTTTCTCCTATGCTTTCTTAATCCGCTTAAGATAGCTTAAGATCATCCATGTAAAATACATGAGTTACCTTATGCTTTCGATTTCCAGGTTTGCCACAGAGGTACCCTTCGGAATGGCGAAGTGCGAGAGATAGTGGCAATAATGTGAGGCAAAAGAGGAGAGGGCTCATGGTGTCGCCCTGAAATACACCTCTCTGAAAGGTGATACTGTTAGTGATCACACGATATTTTCCAGATAAGATGGTAAATCTGGTTTTCCAAAGCGGCATTAATCTCTCTATGCATCTCACGATGTGTGGATGAACCTTCAAGCTTTCCAACAGACAGATGATAAGTCTATGGGAGGTTGAATCAAAAGCTTTTCGGTAATCTATCCAGGCCATCGATAAAGATCGTTGATAGGATGGTGCATCTTTACAGACACATCTATCGATGGGCAGGTTCTCCCGACGTCCTGCTACGCCTTTCTTCGCGCCACGTTGTTCATACATCTCTCGCCACACAGGTTCAATTGTCCGAAGAATCCTATCATTTAGGATGGCTGTGAAGATCTTTCACAGTGTGTTCAGACAAGTTATTGGTCTGTAATTCTTACGGTCAGCTAAGTTGCCCGTCTTAGGCAGGAGCACTGTGCGACCTCCCACCAACCACTCCGGAATAGGCTCTTCCGACTTTAGATATGAGGTGAAAATTCGGGCCAGATGCTGGTGGGTTGAAGGAAACTTCTTCCGCCAGAAGGTCTTGATACCATCTGGTCACGGAGCGGGAAAGTTCTTCATGCCTCTTAATACGTTTTTCACTTCCTCGGTAGTGATAGGTGGACATTCTTCCTCAGGTGTTATGAGGGCATTGCACAGCTCCTTGAAGCTATTTATGTTCTTTGAGTCTTCTTGAAGTGGATGCTGGACCTCGTAGACTTCTCTCCAAAATGCTTCGACCTCCTCTGGTTTGGGCGGATGGTCGACAGTAATTGGAGGGTCTTGGAAGAGTTTAGATGGATCAGATGAAAATTGTTGATTTTCTCTGACCCACCTCTCTCTCCGCTCTAGACTTCTCCTAGCGTTTGATAGTATTCGTATTCTGTCAACAATATGCTGTCTGATGGTCATTAGCTTTGATTTGTTGATTGTGTGATGACGGATCCGCAGTTCGCGCGCGAACCGTCGAACCTTGGCAGTGAAATTCCTGCCAGATATTATGTAGTCAATCACACACTGAATGCGGGACGCGTACTGTCTATCCCAGCCTATCTTTGTGCTGAGTTTATGCATTCTTCTTTTGGTCTTATGGTCAACCGTTGGTTTTGTTTTACGGCTTGCATCTGCCAAAGTTCTCGCTGCATTGTACACACCACAACTGATAGTCCAGAGGTCGGATTCTTCGGAAAAATCTCCACGAAGTTCATCATCCAATTCAGTCAGATCTTTGGGCTTGGGAGAAACCTGAATGCTGATGTTTCTCCGGGTCCTGAAGCATCGTTCTTCCTCTATTGGATGCCTGTTCGCGGTTGGTCTCAGTGTCGCTTCTCTTTCTCTGTTGCCGGCTTGTTCTGGATGCGGTTGAGTAGGCACTCCGCTTATATAACCTCTTTTCCGGAGGTTCTCGGCATGGTTTCGCAGACGTTGTTGCGAAAAGTCTGAGAGCTCTGGGTGTTTCTCGCCCCACAGAGCATGCAGTCATGCCATGTAACCTTCTCGTTCAGGGACCATACTGGCATCGTAGCACTCCAGCAGGCCGTCATTGAGCTGATCCGTCCACTCAAAAGTAACAAGATTCCGCCGGTCAATCGCATTGACTCCGTCTTGATTGGCTCCCCCAACTGTAGGGTAGTCGGCATTGTTGTCCGACCCATTGTCGGGAGCCCTGCGCGTTCGATTGTTTTGAACCGCACTTACTACAACTATGTTTGGTGTTGTCATTGTTGTTCCCACGAGCAGCTAGGGAAAGGGTTCGTCCATCCTTGTAGAGCCCCGCGTGCAAGGATAAGGCTGTATACTCTGAGAGTCGCCGATTTCCCAGAATCACCGTTATAGACACCTCACCCAGGTGACATGCAGCTTTCGGCACGGTTCTCACGCCTTCGCTTGGGGGTTATTCCTTCGGGACCATCCCTGGACAATTGTCCGCGACTGCTTAATAATTATTGTAACCATATTCAGCAGAAACCCTTGGTACAGGGACCCTCCATCCGCAACCTGAGGACGCGTTCGGCGGCTTTGTCATAAGCCCTTCGGTTCTATTCCAAAGGAATCGAAACCGAAACCGAATATATATATACATATATATATATATATATATATATATATATATA
>CAKNXH010059530.1:140102-151915 GCA_932178445.1 Andricus quercusramuli
TTATGTATGTGTATATGTATGCGTGTATTGTCTATATACATATTTCGCATGTATATAGTCTCATCTCACTTGACGCTACAAATTTCTCTCTCCAAGTAATACGTATAACATTGTTGCGTTCGCCCGCAAAAGAAAATGTTTATAGCAATGTTATCGTTGGGTCTTGAGAGTAGTATTTCTTACATTATTGTAAATCTCAAAATTTCAAACAACTTTTTATAATAATCAGTTATGAATTTCATATGACCCTGAAATGTAAACGTCGCATCGGTAAGTTTAAAGGTTATGTTCCATATCTACGAATATGTTATATTTGCTATGAAAAAAATTTTGTTATATAAGAAACGTCGTTCTATGTTCTTCAGATAAATGATGGAGAAAATTTTTACCAGAACTGGCTCCACGTCGTGGAGCGAAAGCTCGTTTTTGAATAAACTGATAGATCAGTAGATCAAAAACCAACATCTTCGTATATATTCACTGCACTGATCAACAACCAACATCTTATAATAATACGCAAAGTACGTTGTCAGCCTTTAATCACTTGATTGTGGTTCCGGTTGCACGTTCAAAAATTAAGAGTCCGAATTGATGAGATTCCTTTTAAGATAAGAGTTTTCATTATCCCAGATAATCAAGTTTCAAAGGAAATTCTTATTGGTAGGAATATTTTATTAAAGACTGGCGTTAAATCAATATCGGATGTATCAGGAGTAACGTTTACTTTGGGTGACTCACTAAAACCAAACAAAATGCCAGAAGTCGAGATGGTAGATTCTGACCAGACTAATCCGGTACAGGGGGTGGACGTTTGGTGTGAAGATCGTGACACACTACACCAGTTACTAACACTTTTCAACAATTATCGGCGAAGCGTATCACTGAATACAAAAGAGTTAGGCAAAACTAGCATGGCAGAAATGAAAATAGAATTAACTTCAGAAACACCTGTTTTTCGTGGACCATATCGGCTTTCAAAATCAGATCGGGATCATTTAAATGAAAAATTAACAGATTTGGAAAACAATGGTATAATTCGTGAGAGCATGTCATCATATGCAACTCCGGTAGTTCTAGTCCGCAAGAAAAACGGGGAATTTCGTATGACAATAGATTACCGAGAACTTAATAAGATCACTAAGCATATTTAATATCCTTTGCCAATAATTGACGATCAAATAGATCAACTTTGCGACAAACGAATTTTCGCTTCGCTAGATTTAAAATCTGGATTTTACCAAATCCCGATGCATCCTGAATCTGTGGAAAAAACTGCATTTATTACACCTGATGGACAATGGGAGTTTTTACGGATGCCGTTTGGATTAGTGAATGCTCCCGCCATATTTAAAAGGACCATGAACAAGGTCCTTAAGGGTTATGCACTTGTTTATATCGATGATGTATTAATTGCTACAAAGACAGTAAAAGAAGGGTTTAAGCAATTACAAATTGTTTTAAAGGCTCTTCGAGCAAGCAACTTAACACTAAATCTTACGAAATGCAGATTTTTTCAAAGTAAAATTGATTACTTTGGATGCGAAATTTCTGGTGAAGGGGTTAGACCGGGAAAACATATGGTTGATGCAGTTATGGAAGTTACGGATCCTGAGAACGTAAAACAAGTCAGGCAACTTTTAGGACTTGCCGGGTGATCAAGAAATTAAAACAATATTGGTTAATCGGCCCATATTAGTAATTTATGATCCTGCTCGTGAAACTGAGGTACATACAGATGCGTGCGCATTAGAATTAGGCGCTATCCTGATTCAAAAACATGGAAGCGAAAAACGCGTTGTTGCATATTATAGTCGGTAAACGACTCCTAAAGAACAAAAGTATCACTCTTACGACTTAGAGACTTTAGCTGTATTTGTTGCTCTTGAAACATTCCGAGTATATTTGATAGGAATTAAATTCACCATCGTTACTGATTGCCGCGCGATAAGGGCTACTGTAAATAAAAAGGATATACAACCAAGAGTTGCTCGTTGGTGGGTGTATTTACAGGACTACAAATTTGATGTTGTGTATCGTCCTGGAGCACAGCTAGCTCAAGTAGACTATTTAAGTCGCAATCCAATAGATTGTTTTGCCGACGATGTTACAGAGAAAGAGTGGATAAAAGTAGCTCAGGTACAAGATGCAGACATTGACGTAATCCGTAAGATCTTAGAATCAGGCAATCAGCAGCCAGAGACCAAGCAATACTTTGATAAGTATGACCTTAACGGAGGTATTGTTTTTCGAAGGACTGACTCGGGTAATAAATGGGTGGTACCACGAATGTCGCGTTTTAATGTTGTAAGGTTGTGTCATGACGAACAAGGACACTTTGCACTCGAAAAAACGTTAGAGAAGATACGGGAGAATTATTGGTTCAAAGGGATGAGAAATTTTGTTGCCAAATACGTTAATGCATGCCTAAATTGTCTATATTACAAAAACGCATCAGGGCGCAAACCTGGTTTGTTACATCCTATAGAAAAAATTGCCATCCCATTTCATACGATACATCTTGATCACGTTGGACCATTTGTAAGAAGTGAGCGCAAAAATACGCAGACTTTAACGATTGTTGAAGCGTTCACTAAATTTTGTATTCTTGAACCTGTCCGTGGTACTTCAACAAAGCATGTTTTGAGAGCACTAGGTCAGTTAATCGCAATATTCGGAGTGCCCACCCGTATCATAAGCGATAGGGGAACGGCGTTCACGTCGCACTCATTTGAAGCTTTCTGTGAGGAACATGGGATCAAGCACGTACTTAACGCAGTTGCGACACCGCGTGCAAACGGGCAGTGTGAGCGAATGAATCGCACAGTTTTAAGCTCACTTGCAGCCACGTGCGCTGGAAACGCAGAGGAGTCATGGGACGAGAGCGTGAAAAAGGTTCAGAGCGCTACCAACTGTTCTACCAACAGAACTACACGAATGTCACCGACTCAACTTCTATTTGGTTACAAACCGCGCAGTATGGCTGACGCAAAGATACTCGCGGCGATTCAAGACACGTTGGATCAGGTTGACTTACAGGATTTAAGGTCCGCGGCGAAGGCGTCCACGGATGAAGAACAAATACGACAGAAAAGGAGTTTCGACATTCGCAGGTTCAAACCTCCCTCGTACTCTATTGGTGACGTCGTTATGGTGGATGCGCATCCCGTTGCTACTGGCGAGAGTAAGAAGCTCGTAGCCAAGGCTAAAGGACCCTTCAAAGTAACAGCTGTTCTGCCAAACGACCGGTACCAGGTTCAAGATCTTCGGGACTTGAAGAAATCGCCAAATCAACGCAGTATTCTAGCAGTCGACAGTTTGCGGCGATGGGTCACTTTTGACGCTACTGCGTGAGCTGGGGAGTAAATGCAGTAGGCTGCAGTGTCATTGGCAGGCAGAGCGATTGGCTACAGTGGCTGAGATTCATAATTATGACGTAAGCATTAGTCGCAGTCAGCGACTCTGAGGTCCGATTCTTGGTCAGGATCGTGTCCGGACAGGGCGCTGGCGAGTCAAGGACCAAGGGCGAGTCTGGTACTCCTAGGTTAAGGAATGGTCAACCTTATACTGGGTGGAATACTGGGCGGAGGTCAGGACTTAGGTAGTCGTAGTCAGGGCTAGCACTGGATTAAGGAGGCCGGTTGCCCTCTTAATCGCAGGTGTCCTTGGCAAGACTAGCCACCGGTAAAGCTAAGCTTGGGAGTGACTCTGTTGTTGCAGGACGGCCCTTGCGAAGTGGAGATTGAAACCTTAGAATACCCCTCGCCTTTACTTCTAAATCCCAGTATAAATCAGTGATAACTGGATATTGATAGAGACTTTCAGGGAACTGATCACCCTTATGCGGGTGTCTATTCGAAATTCAGCTATCACCCTTCCTTCACTTGATATTTCTTTATAGATAATGAGGTATCTCTATTTCCAGGGATACTTAAAGGTCTATCTGGAGTAAAAGGGTCGTGGGCGACCTATTTGTCAGGTGGGCCGAATGATGGGAGTATTTTTCGAAACGAAGGCTAAGCTACGAGCATAGGACTGTCGCCAGAGAGGCTTTGTAAATAATATCAGGACTAGAATGATCATATGACGAATCCAACCTGAAGGTCCCAATATGTGTTACACCATAGCCTCAGTTTGATCGAATACTGAGTCGAGAGCACTACTCTAACGAATCTGTTATTCGGATATTCTTTTTATAGGAATAAATAGCTTTATATCAAGACTATGTTGGTTTAATTATTTTATTTACTACAGAAGTGTCATTAAATTCGAATAATAAGCCATACTCAATGAATTATCATGTTAAAGTGCACACGGAAATATAGCCAGATACAACGCACACAGTGAGAGGAAATACATTTTTTTCGTTCCAAAAAGTCTACAGCCTTCAATTTTGCCCCGATTTGCAATTATTTTTTTTTTAGTTGAAGTGCGATATATTTCAAAGAGCTACTTGGTCAGAGATTTTAGCATTTTTTTTATTTATTATATGTTTCCTCAAAATATGAGAAAATCGAGATTTCTCACAAAATCATTTTTTACTCTTTAACAATGGTTTTCATATAAAAGAAGGCATCTTAAGTCAACGCGAGAGTACTCTCAGAATACAAATAATCTGGTCGTTGTATGGTTTGATTATTATAAACATATTACATTAACAAATAGCCAAATATTGTAATTTTTGTTGAAAAAATTTTGTTCTTATCTGGAAATACATTAAATTATTGTGAGAGTGATTGACAATGGCAATTTATATAAACGTTGACAATTATAATTGTTATAAATAATTTTGTTGGAAAATTTTGGAATTTGTGGTTTTTTAATTTCGGATTTTCCTTCATCATCTGAATTCATGCAGATATTCTTGAAAAGAACATAGGTTCAATTATATTTGTTAAAATTCAACAATTGTGGATTTTGTAAACAAATTAAATGAGTAACTATAAAACTTTGGTTTTTTGACCTGAAAAATAATTTTCTTCGCACTAAAATTGCTTCAAATTTTTGAGACAGAGAGAGATTTGCAGTCACTATTTCTATGTAAAATTGACAATGAATAATTGTTATTATTCATTTAATTTTATATTATTACTGCAAATATCATCCAATTTTCATTAATCTTTTCTTCATTTTCTTCAAATTATATGAATAAACTGATTCTGCTTATTAAAATTGACTCAAGCCAGGCTTTCATAATTTCAGTTTTTGTAGCCAGCCTGCATCTCATAACAATGAATGGGTCATTCGTTACCGGTAATTCGACACGCTCCAGGGTGTTTGCCTCGTGAGTTTAACAAGGGACGATGGGCCTGTCGCGAAAATGCACACAGAGTTAACACTGAGCGTCACTGCTATTATTCTTTTCTTTTTGTCAATAAAATCAAATATAAACATTTTCTCGAAAAACGGGTTCTAGTCAGCAAAACAGAATAATATTTAGATGACGTATGCAAAACATCAGACAAAAATATTCAACCATGCGCGCAGTGATCGGAATAGCAGGAAAAGCTAGCCAAAATTAAAATAATTGGCATTTTGTTTGCATAAAACCAAATACGGTATTCTATTAACCATCAATCTTCGCATCAAATGCCAAAAGGATTGGGCTCTGTTTTACACACGTGTGCTTTGAGAGTGCCCGAAAAATGGCCTGCTCCCATACATGCGCGAGACGTATCGAAACGTCAAATGATACGCTCGGTTGCAAGTGCTCTAAATTTTGTTCTGACTGCGTGATTTCATTGACGACCTATGGAGAGAGTTGCTGGAGGTTCGTATGATGAAATTTCAACACAAGTTGTATTTTATTAATGCATGAAGTATGCAGTGAAGTATGTAGTGACCTGAAAGTTTTCTTGTCATCAATTTCCAGCAAATCAAAAGTTTATCAAAAAACAGGTGCTCAAAAAAGCTCCGCGCTGCTCCACTGTGGTACTTAATATTAAAATACAAAGTCAACGAGGTGGTGACTGACAAAATGAAAAATTTTGCTGCGGGTAATTGCGGCTTTCGCTTTATACACGTTTACAAGACAGTTGTACGCGCATGGTGATTAGGCGCGGTACCCGAGTAAAAATTCTTCGACTTGCTTTCGACTTGAATTGCCCCCAATCAAGACATGCTAATGTCAAAAAGTTCAACTCCAGCATGCTTCCTTATTGAGACGGCGCCACACTTCAATTTATGTCTTGGAGGCAAGTTCATATTATATTATAAAATATATTATGACTTCGAAACGAGCGGTTTATAACTTCGAATATGTACCTGCCCTGACAAAAAGAGACGTTCTGACTGTCATGAGAGATAATCTTTGCCAATAATTAAGCGATTTTGTATATTTCACACAATATATATATATATATATATATATATATATATATATATATTGAATCAATTCATTTATACATTTTTATTTGTATTATATTTGTTTGATGACGACACCGAAAATGTTGTTTGTATTTACGTATTTCTAACGGCTTAGGAGATCCCTATAGAAAATTACAATTTTAATTTTCTTGAAGAAAATTTTTTCAGGGTTATACTCATTCAGACCCACAGATTCTGAACTTTTGAATTAAAAATAACTAATCTGATAATTACACAATTTTTTTTCAGGAATTTTAATTCTTCGCATCTGTTAACAGTCTCATTTCTGAGTCCAAAAAGTTTGTCTTGAGACAAGTTCACGAAGACTTGGAATCACCACGCCAAGAACATAAAGGTAAGACATTACGTTACGTCTCGACTCAGTTTTGAGACGCAGCCAGACATCGATGTCTTGGAGGCCATTTCAAGACATCGCCAAGTCGAACTGGAGTCGAAGCATTTGTACTCCGGTAGGAGCCCAAACTCCTAAAAAAGAAAATCGTCGGTCAGTGTTTTCAAATTTGTCTTTTCCAATTTTGACCTCAAATTCGAATATCTTGACAGCGAGAACTGCCTGACCACTATTTTTCGCGAACGTAACGACAGTTTTTTCAAAGTTGGTCGGCCATTTGGTTTTTGACAATTTTTACCTGAAATTTAAATTACATGGCAAGGAAATTATGAAAGTACAGAGTTTCAAGAAATTTTGTTCACTATTTGAATTTTGGCCACCTTTTCGGGTGATTCCGACCACTGCGGTGCAGCTGAAAAATGAAATCTCATTTTCTAACTCTAATAAATCTTCTGAAATGTGCGCGCTGAGAAGGACTTCATTATTCCGATTGGCCCTGATAATCAGAAATGACGCCCACGTGTCCCAACTCACCCTTGATGATCTCTAACCCCAACTTAATCCATATTGTGTGGATCGAGCAGTCGATATGTCGATCTTGCAATTTCTTTAGCTTAAAATAAAAAATCATGCTATTCTTTTGTTTTCGTAAAAAAATTCGAACATACAAATTGTAATATACAATTGTGCAAAATTCAGAATTTCACTTTTTTTTTGCTCTTAAACGCCCCTGATACCTCAAAAATATATTTTTTTTTTATTAAAGTTTTAAAACTGCTTTTTCATAGGAAATTATATGGCGCATATTTCTTTCTTCTCCCAAAAGGTTGCGCCTTTGCCTTCTTTGTAATAAACGAGAAAAATTTTATTTTTGTAAAAAGAAAATTTGTCAATAACTTTGACCTCATCTCGCACCGAAGCCCAAATTTATTAATATTTTGAACTTAAATTTGAAACACTATTCCACTAGACTGGTCTAGACATGAATGAAATGCCTGAAGCGAATATTTTTTGTTCCATAAAAATTTTATTTAAGTTTCCGTCAAGCATAATCGAAACAGAGTTAGAAAATTTTCGATCGCTTTGTCTATCTGCACGGAGAAAAATGAGGTTAAACAGTTCCATATTCAGTACACAAATTGTTTAATGATTACCAAATTTCAGGAATAGATGCAAAAGACACGGGAAGGATTGTGAAACTACACACTGATAATTAAAAATTTGTATCTCTCCTGAATAGAACCTTATCTTTTAATACTTTAAAGTTATTGTATACACTTCGTACGTTACCACTTACAATTCAAGTGCTTCGACCTTTGCACAATTAAAAAACGAGTCTCTCCTAAAAAGTGCGTTTTCTCAATAAAGAATAGAAAGCATAAATTACTATACTTTCTAGAATCAATAATGGAAATCTATATATCGTGTATCAGTTGTCGGAAGGACGAAGTCCTAATCGATGCATAGTTTATAGTGTCTTATTCGAACTCGACTGACAAGTCCTAAACAGTCTAGTAACCATTCCTGGATGCCCCGCACTCAATAACGTAATGCAACAACGAATCGAAGCTTGCTCGCATTATACCATAAGGACGTTTTGTGCCTCATACTTGAGCATCCAGAATACCAGATTGCAGAGAGAAGCTGATTGCTGTCTTGGAAACCCAGGTTCAATTCTCGTCAACTACGTTTTTCATCTAACTCGACTTTTTCTGTTTCAGCAAATATCATAATTCAGTGTTCAAAACTTATTGAATATGTGCGTGTATAATATATAAATGAGTGTAAGTTTATAAAATGAAAAGTGACTATATCGACCCGTCAACAACCGCCACTCTGTGTCCTTGTAAATTCTTTTTGGCCGATCATTCTTTACTGTTGCGAGTATAGGAACGATTCCTATTCTGGACTGGACTCCGTGCAGTGCGCTAGGGGAGTCAGACCGTCGACAAGCTGTAATCTCTTTAGTTTCCTGAAGGGGTTAATACCGCGATTGCACTTGAATCAATAACAGATTTTCAATCTCGAATTTTTTTACAACGCCAGTTCAGTAATGAATACCTCGACTACCAGCACTAAAGACCCAATTTTTCACTTCCATTTTTCGTTGAGTGAGTAATTTCATATGAGCGAAAACTTTCAGCCGGAGGAATGTTTACTAGAATATGATAAAATTGTGTGCAAAGCTTTACGTCAATCGGTCTAACACCGTTCAAAAATTACGAGCATTCAATTTGCTTCTTTGGTACGTGTGAAAGCACGGAACACCGGACCTTCGGCTGTCGGCCAGCGGCTCTACTATTTGATCTAAGAATCACTTTTCAGTCAATTCTTTCTACTTTTACCTGAAAAATTAGATTTATTTGCTACTTTTCATTTCATATATGTTCTAAAATATATAGTAATAAATATTTGTTTTATTTTACGCCAATTTTCTAGTGAAGTCTTTTGTAAGGTATTTGTAAGTCTTTTCAAAGTGTTTTATAACAACCGTGCTCTTTGTATAAACCTGTATTATTAAATTTATTATTTAACACTTTTTACATGAACATAATAAAAATATTTATTCAGTGAATTATATAATTAGAGCGATGTGCATTCATTATTATTGATAATAAAATAATTAATTTAAATATAATTGTATACTACAGTCTACATATAATTAAGTTTAATTCGAATAATTTAAATTGACTTATACTGATTTAAATTATTAAAATATATAATTGCAAGCATACATTATACTTATAAGATGGGTTTTTTGTTTTATATTTTGAATTTCAAAAATACGTTTTGATGTAGTTTTCCCTTTATCTGCATGCTACTATTCAAATTTACTCACTGTTGTTGAACTGCCCCCAATCAAAACATGCTGATGTCAAAAAGTTCGATTCAGCATGTCTCCTTATTGAGACGTAGCCAGACTTCAATTTATGTCTTGGAGACAAGTTTCTATGTTTCCAAGACATATATTTATATCTTAGGTATCAATTAAATTACTAAATGCGCAATCTCCATTACACAATTCATCGGACTTGATTAAACATCAACATCAGATTTGTTTATTTCACAGGGAATCTGTAAAATTGAGCCTGACGTCCACCAGACTCCATTTCATTTAGAACTTTCAATGATTCATGTGCATCTAATGTTAATAGTGAATCACCAATTGAACTTATTTCATTTTTTCAAATATGTAAAAACGATAGCGTGAATAGTCCTCCTAATGTGGATTCGCAAATTCATATTAATCAAAAAGGCTTGCCGATTGAGAGAGTTGCAAAATTATTCAAATTTTATTTTTTGAATCTGCAATTTCAAGAAACACATTTCAGAGCACTCGCGTTCGATCGTCTTTTGTTTCCTGGGTATTCCATATAATTCTCCCCGTTGAAGTGATGTTACATTACGCCCCACGGTTTAGGAAACAACCAAGTCAGCTAAAGTCGGCTTTTAGCTTCACTTTTAAGAGTTGTGAAATGACCTTTGAGGTTAAAATTTAATAGTATATTCCGTGACGAGGGTTGAAATTGTTGCCTGGCCCCGAGTCATGCATACAATTTTTCATTATATCGATAATCGAAAATTCGACTTGAGATATCTGTGGAGCGGGTCGAAAATCGAATTTTCAACCCTAGGGAAGAAAGTGACAAATCAATGCAAATGGTGCCGCCATTTGCATTTATCTGTCACTTCCTTCCCCCTAGGTTGAAAATTCGATTTTCGACCCGCTCCACAGGCTTCAAAAGTCGAATTTTCGATTGAGGTATGATGAAAAATATAACTCTCGCAACGTGGGTGTAAGGAAAAGAATTACTTGATATCATAAGGTAAGGATTACCGCTACATAGGGTAAGTTTGGTTGAAAGTCATCTTTACTCCAAATCCGGGTGAAGATTACTCTTAGTTTATTTCGATACCTGCATGTTAAAAAAACCACTCTTGGAATGATCGTCTAAACACTCTAAACCGAACACTCTGGCGTTGGTCGTCTAAAACAAAGACTCCGTTTTTTGAGTTGGCCCCTCATTTTAGTACGCGTTTAGTCGCGGATTCCAAGGAATATAGGAAATTCACGGATCACGGAATTCAAGGAATTCACAGAATTGACGGAATTTACAGAATTCACGGAATTTACGGAATTCAGGAAATGCAAGGAATTCATGAAATTCAAGGAATTCACGGAATTCAGGGACCTCACAGAAGTCAATGAATTCACGGAATTCAAGGTATTTACGGAATTCAAGGTATTCACGGAATTCAAGGAGTTAGCGCAATTCAGGGAGTTCACGGAATTCACGGAATTGAAGGAATTCACGAAATTGAAGGAATTCACGGAATTTGAGGAATTCACGGAATTCAAGGAATTCAAGCAATTCACGGAATTCAAGGAATTCGCGGCATTCGAGGAATTCACGAAAGTCAAAGAATTTACGAAATTCAAGGAATTTACGGAATCCCGGAAGTCATGGAATTTAAGGAATTCAAGGAATTCAAAGAATTCACGGAATTCAAGGAATTTACGGAATTGAAGGAATTCACGAAATTGAAGGAATTCAAGGAATTCGAGCAATTCACGGAATTCAAGGAATTGACGAAATTCAAGGAATTCACGGAATCCCGGAATTCACGGAATTTAAGGAATTCAGGGAATTCACGGAATTCAAGGAATCCACAGAATTCAAGGAATTCAAAGAATTCAAGGAATTCAATGAATTCACGGAATTCAAGGAATTTGAAGAATTCCCGGAATTCAAGGAATTTAAGGAATTCAAGGAATTTAAGGAATTCAAGGAATTCAAATAATTCACGGAATTCAAGGAATTCAAGGAATTCACGAAATTCAAGGAATTGAAGGAATTCACGGAATTCAGGGACATCACAGAATTCAAGAAATTCACGGAATTCAAGGTATTTACAGAATTCAAGGTATTCAGGGAATTCAAGGTATTTCCGGAATTCAAGGAATTCAAGGAATTCAAGGAATTCACGGAATTCACGGAATTCGAGGAATTCACGGAATTCAAGGAATTCACGGAATTCAAGGAATTCACGGAATTCACGGAATTCAAGGAATTCACGGAATTCAAGGAATTCACGG
>CAKNXH010059530.1:151925-204824 GCA_932178445.1 Andricus quercusramuli
GGAATTCACGGAATTCAAGGAATTCACGGAATTCAAGGAATTCACGGAATTCAAGGAATTCACGGAATTAAAGGAATTCAAGGAATTCACGGAATTCGAGGACTTTACGGAATTCACGGATTTCAAGAAATTCACGGAATTTCGTGAATTCCTTTAAGTTCGTGAATTTCTTGAATTCTGTGAATTACGTCAACCCCTTGATATCCGTCAATTTCTTTAAATTCCGTAAATTTCCTGAACTCCTTTAATTCCTTGAATTTCTTGAATTCCGTGAATTTCTTGAATTCCGTGAATTCCTTGAATTCCATGAGTTGCTTGAATTCCGTGAATTCCGTGAATCCCTTGAATCCCGTGAATTCCGTGAATTTCGTGAACTCCTTGCATTCCTTGAATTCCTTGAATTCTGTGAATTCCTTGAATTCCGTGAATTCCTCCAATTTCTTGAATGACTTGAATTCCCTGAATGCTTCGAATCCTGGGAAATCCATGAATCACTTTAATTTCATGAATTTCTTGAATTGCGTAAGTTCCTTGAATTCCATGAATTCCTTGAGTTCCATGAATTCCTTGAATTCCATGAATTCCTTGAATTCCGTGTTCCTTGAAATCCGCAAATTCGAAATATTTAAAAATAATATATCAAACCGGAGAGTAATAATTACTAAGCCTATCTGCTGTTTCCCGTGTAAGTATGCGTACTAAAACGAGGGGCCAACTCAAAAAATGGAGTGGTTCTTTTAGACGACCAACGCCAGAGTGGTCGTTTTAGACGATCATTCCAAGAGAGGTTATTTTAACATGCAGGAATCGATTTATGTGCTGTGAATCTCACGACAGTTATAACTGCCATCTTTCACATGAAATTGAAAGAAAAATTGCAATGTATTTTTGATTTCAAAAATATGAAAAACAAACTTTCCGAAAACTTTGGAAATTTATCATTAATTTAAGTAGATGCGGGGGTTGACATCAATGTACCGACTAATGGTAGATGACGCAGTATTTTACGTGAAATAATCTGCTGTTTTGTTCTTCTTGTAAAAAACCTATTTTTGTAGATGTTTGGTAATAATACAATTTTTACTGAAATTCACCCCTTTACAATTTTCAATGAAATTTACTGAAATTGAATATAGCAATGAATAGACCGTTCGCAAGAGCTGTCAGAAATGGTAAGAAATAGATTTTATTACTTTACTTTTCTACTGCTATATCGATTATCTCTTTTTCAATTTTTACTGAAGATTACTGAAATTAAATATGACATTGAATTCACCTTCCTCAAGATTTGGGCAAAAATCTTGACTTTAATTAATTAGCCTTCCCGGTGAAAATACCTCCAAGAGTCAGAAATGATAACGAATGGATTTTCACCCACTTTTTTATTGCTACATCGATATCCTCCTTTACAATTTTTACAGAAATTTACTGACATTGAATATGACATTCAGTATACTTTTCTCGAGGTCTATCCCAAAATCTGAGTTTAAATTAATTAGCCTTCCCACTAAAAACACCCCCAAAAGTCAGAAATGCTAAGAAATAGATTTTCACCCACTATAGTCAATAAAAATCCGCCCGCTTCGCGGGAACATTCTCGTCGTGCGCTCCTGTCGCGGATCGGTACGCTCGCAAGTTTGAGCACGCCTAGCGTGCGCGGTTGTTGTATTTCGCGTTTTACGCTCCATAATAATATATTTACCTCGCGCTTCGCGCTCAGCTTTTTCCGGATTACGCACATCGTGCTCGGCTTAGATAAAAAGAAGAAATTCACTTGCAAATATTATGCAACAGACAAAAACCTCAACCTTTTAAGTGATTGTTAAATTTGTTTTTATTTTAGATTAAAAAGGATGTCTGTTTACTTGAGGATCTATTGGCCTTAAGGAACACATTCTCATTACAATACCCACATAATTTTTTCAATTTCAAAGAAAAAAGCTTAATTGCTTAAGAAACATTTTTGGTTTAACTTATTGAAAATGCTACAAAAAAATCGAAAATACCGTTTCTGGTCAAACAGTGTTTATTTTATTAGTAGAAAACTATATGTAAATTTGTTTACATAAAACCAATACTTTCTCGTTAGGATGAGAATGTAGAAATTTGATTTTTTTGTTCATTTTGTAACGTCATTTTGCCCTATTAAAACAAAAATTACGCGTGCTATAAAAAATAATAAACAACAACAAAAAAAAGTTTTTTCATGGATAATATTGTAGAGCTTTCAAAATGCAAAGTTTTTCACTTCTTGACTTTTTTCATATCGTGCGTTGTTTGGCTTAAAATGTGAGTTTTCGTTTGTTTTTTTTTTGGATTTTGAAAATGCTATAACTCTAATAGTTTTCTTTTTATCGGGAAAAGTCGAAAGGATAAATTGTTCAAATTTTTTAGGTCTACGAATTGCCGTGCATAGAATTTTGAAATTACAAAAAAAAGATTTCAAAAATTTTGAAAATGTTCTAACGTTCTGAATTTTGATTAAAAATAGCTGGCTAACAAACTTGTCCTCTTCTCTCAGGGCTTAAAAGAATATTCCGAAGCTCCAACCAATCTGATTCTTTTTTCGAACGTTCTTTTGCCTACAGACAGACAGATTACAGACAGACTACAGACAGACAGGCACCTTGGTAAAAATCGTTTTTTCTAGCTCAGGGGGTTTCAAAACGTGGAGATTTGATGAAAACCGACTACGTCAAATTTTACATAAAACCAATCTTCTCATCAGGGTGAGAATGTAATAAAATCTATTTTCTTAGAATTTCTAACTCCTGAGGCTATTTTTATGTGTAAGAATAATTCATATGAATCTCTATTTTCGCACAGGTCTTGCGAAAGCTGCATTTAATGTAAATTATAAATTGTAAACAAGGAAATCGCTTTAACAGTTGAAAAGTGAAGCAGTAAAATATATTTCTTAGCATTTCTGACTCTTGAGGCTATTTTTATAGGTGAGAATGATTCATATAAATCCTGATTTTTCCACAGATCTTGCCAAAGGTGCATTCAGTGTCATATCAAATCTCAGTAAATTTCAGTAACAACTGTGAACGAGAAAATGGTCTTAACTGTCCAAAAGTGAAACAATAGAATCCATTTCTTCTATTCACTTTTTCTTTCGTAGAAAAAGATTATTGAGAAAGAATAACACCATTAAAACTCAACCATAAATTAACTCAGAATATTTGAACAAATATTCCTTGAAAAAGAAAACTTTCCTAAACTATTTCTGTATCCGACTGTACAGAAAATTGTATAGGCTTGGACATTTTAACCTTGAGCCGAGGTAGGTAGAGAAAATTAGAGGTAGTAGTTAACCCCTTTCCCTCATCGCAGGTAAAAAATCGAGGCAGTAGCGGTTCGTCATTATTAGCCACGAGCAAGTGTGAGAGGTCCGAGTTTTCCAAGAAATGCGACGTCGAATTCGACATAGGTACATCCATAGCTTATGGGCACAATTTAGGTTCACTGACATCAAAAATTATTAATAAATGAGACAAGAATAGTTTTGTCAAAATTCGTTCTTTAATCTCCTTCTTTAGGTAGAGAATTTGCCATACAAATAAGTGAAAAGGACCCTATTTGTACAGAATAAGATACCGAACATTTTTCTGTTTAAATATTTTTTGTTAAAACTAACCGTTTTCATGAAAATCAGGAGAAACTTCAAAAACATGATTTTTCCCGCTTTTTTGTATTATTATAAAAAAACATAAGGCTGAAGTTTACTGGAATGTTTTTGGTGGTGAAGCATACCACCTAGAAGTTATATACAAAAATTTAGCTTTTTAGGAATGATTTCGAAGTAAAAGTCCTTCGTTGACTGTCCTAGTGGCCTTGTTTTGCTACGTAACGATACCGGCCAATCAGGCCAGGGATTTTATTATTGAAATAAAAAATTTATTAAAAATATTATTTAAAATATCATGTTTAAAATACAATGAATTTAACTTTTAAATGACCTCAAGGACGTGTAAAAATGTTCAATATTTCAGGGAATATTAATCAACTTATTTTTAAGAATTCTGCCCTTCACCTTCCAGGTGATCTACAGCTAAAGAGAATGAAGCAACGTCAAGTACCCTTAACCGTCGTAGTCCAGATCAGATCGCGACTCTCTATTGTTAAAGACAGGAAGTTACGCTCGGAGATGCATTATGCACGCTGCCCGACCGGGGGGGGGGGGGGCGCTAGACCTACAGCTGTACATTCGTACATAAGACACACGCATTATCGTGTCGAGTACTAGAAAATTGCTTTTACTAAGTGTGTCTTCTGGCATCTACACACTGTAGTAACATTGTGGTACATACATAGCACTCTAATGACTGTATTTCTCCAGCGAGTAGACACTAATTTATTAATCCTACTCCATCCACAACTCCATACCCGGTTACTCATCACGGTTTATTGACATTCATTAAGATCTTGTTGAGATACATTTTTTCGAATCGACGAATACGTTGACTTTCATTTACGTTTATTCAGTGGTGTAATCCTAAAACAAAAAGTAGTCTGGTGGTACTTTCATAGAAATTTAGACTTACTATAGAAAGTTAGAAAATGAGCTTGAGATTCGGTATCTAATTGAAAAAATTGAAGTCTTGAAAATCACGTAAAACTTACCAAAAATATCTTCAAATTTACCGAAAATTTCGGTAACGTTACCGGAAAAATGATGAAAATTATTGTGAAATTTCAGCAAATTTATAAAAATTATTGTCAATTTGATTATATTCATATGAAGTAACCAATATTCACAAAATTTGGGGTATATATGTGACGCTATCTTTGATCAAGTTGATGATCATCACCCACCAAACAGAACCTTCCCAGCCAGTATCGTCTGTTCATCAACAGGCCAAAATTACGAAATTCAAAATAATGTATTTTGCAATGTGCGATTTAAAAATAAGGTATTTGGAATCTAAAAGTTCTTACAATTCCACCCAGATAGGACCAAAAATTCCGGGAAGTTTTCCTTAAACGTTCAATGCAGGGCTGGGATTAGTCACCTCTCACGCTATACACTTTTTGAATTAATAAAATAAGAGAAGCGATCTACTATCCCGAGTAAAAATTCTTTGACTTGGTTTCGACTTGAATCGCCCCCAATCAAGACATGCTGAAGTCGAAAAGTTCAACTTCAGTGTGTCTCCTTTTTGAGACGGAGCCAGACTTCCATTTAGGTCTTGAAGACATGTTTCTCTGTCTTGAAGAAAAATATTTACATCTTGAGTCCAATCTTCATGACTCCTAGACGAGCAGTTTATAACTTCGAGTATATGCCTGCCCTGACAAAAAGGGTCATTCTGACTGTCATAAAATCTAATCTTTTTTAATAATTAAGCAATTTTGTATATTGTCACACTATAAATAGTTAAAAGTTTGTCATAAGGACAACCGCAGGATTTCGCCGGGGGCCGGTGCTAATCTGAAAAACTGCACCCGCTCCCAGCGAAATCGTGGTAAAATTTCAGCTGTAACCACGTCTCACGACCGTGAGATGGGTGGTTACAGTCTGCGCGAATTCAATACGATGATCCGGCGAAAGTCTCGTGCACCCCGAGGACACGGAGCGACCCAAGAACGACCGCCTTCTGCATTCTCCCTGCAAGTGTCTCAGCATTTTGTTGACACGCAGGGATGCTTTTCAGGCTATTACCAAGTGAAACCTCAGCACCTCCAAGAGCGCCAATGATCAGAACGAGTAGCTTAACAGAATATTCCGGGTATAACCGTCGCAGCTCCCTCATAAGGTCTTTATACCTTTCTTTCTTTTCTTTCTCCTTCGCTGTGACGTTTTTGTCCGCTGGTGCTGAAAATTCGATAACGAATATGGTTCGTTTCTCGCAGTCAAGAAGAACCATGTCAGGCCTCGAGTGCGCAACAGAAACAATTGTCGAGAATATGAAGTTCCAATATATGCGGCACTTCTCATTTTCGACAATTGACTCTATTTCTCTAGGGGCGTTCAGCGGAGAGGTATTTGGGCTAATGCCGTAAGAGTGACAGAGATGGTAATAAAGCACTCTCAGTGCCGCATTGTGCCTTTGGATGTAGGTTGTTCCCGCATGAGCTGGACAACTAGATAGTATGTGTCCTAGATGCTCGGGATGTTCATGACACGCTCTGCAGCTATCATCGGGAATATCTTGGCTCAAAATGTGGGGACGGTATGCTAGAGTGGAAATGACACCATCTTGACATGCCAAAATGAAGCTCTCTGTGCCCGACTTCAATCCGGGTGATCTAAGGAAAGCAAACGTCAGCTCATACGACATCGACTGATCTTCCACATTTCTGTGGAAGATGCCGTGCATCTTCTTGTCGAGGAGCTCTTCGCGGAAGTTTTTATCCTGTGCTTTCTTAATCCATGCCTTTAGGAGTGAGTATTCAAGATGGATAAGATTTGATGCATTCCGCTCACCCCTGATATTGAAGCCAAGGCCGAGTGTTTCAGCAGCCTCTTCTGCTGCTTTGTAAAGAAACGCCCCTTTGCCTACTTCTTCGTGTTTTCTGACCATTTTAAGAAGAGGATCTTGTCCATTTGCGACAATATTTGCTGTACCCAGAATAATCCTGTTGTGAAGACATTCAAGATTCAGTATTCCACGACCACCTTGACGGCGTGAGATGTAAAGTCGTGGAACAGAAGACTTAAGGTGCATGCTTTTGTTCATGTGCATAACCTTTCGGGACCCGATATCGAGAGATCTGAGCTCGTCCTTCGTCCATGGAACTACTCCGAATGAATAGAGTACTACTGGGACGGCAAGCATGTTCGTTGCAGATACTTTGTTCTTCGCCGACAGTTCGGAAGACCATATCTGTCGGAGGAGACGTGTATATCTGCATCGGAGAGTATCCTTTATAGATGTTACGTCCTGAATGCGGCTTTGTGGCACGCCCAGGTATTTATAGGTCTCTCCAACGCAAAGGTGTCGTATAGCGCTTCTGTCAACGAGTTCAGGATCTTCGGGGATGCCGTTAAGTTTTCCTTTCTTCAAATTAACCTTGGCGCATTTCTCTAACCCGAACTCCATTCCAAACTCTTCAGTGTACTCTGTGACAATTTTTAGAGCTAGATGTAGTTTCTCTTGATTTCTAGTATAGAGCTTAAGATTATCCATGTAAAATACATGAATTACCTTATGCTTTCGATTTCCAGGTTTGCCGCAGAGGTACCCTTCAGAATGGCGAAGTGCGAGAGATAGTGGCAATAATGTGAGGCAAAAGAGGAGAGGGCTCATGGTGTCGCCCTGAAACATACCTTTCTGGAAGGTGATACTGTTAGTCATCACACGATGTTGCCCAGATGAGATAGTAAATCTGGTTTTCCTAAGCGGCATTAATCTCTCTATACACCTCACGATGTGTGGATGAACCTTTAAGCTTTCCAACGGACAGATGATAAGTCTATGGAAGGTTGAATCGAAAGCTTTTCGGTAATCTATCCAGGCCATCGATAGAGATCGTTGATAGGATGCTGCATCTTGACAGACACATCTATCGATGAGGAGGTTCTCCTGATATCCTGCTACGCCTTTCATCGAGCCACGTTGTTCATACATCTCTCGCCACACAGGTTCAATTGTCCGAAGAATCCTATCATTTAGGATGGCTGTGAAGATCTTATACAGTGTGTTCAGACAAGTTATTGGCCTGTAATTCTTAGGATCAGCTAAGTTGCCCGTCTTAGGCAGGAGCACTGTGCGCCCTTCCACTAACCACTCCGGAATAGGCTCTTCCGACTTTAGATATGAGGTGAAAATTCGGGCCAGATGCTGGTGGGTCGAAGGAAACTTCTTCCACCAGAAGGTCTTGATACTATCTGGTCCCGGAGCGGAAAAGTTCTTCATGCCTCTTAATACGTTTTTCACCTCCTCGGTAGTGATAGGTGGGCATCCTCCCTTAGGTGTTATGAGTGCATTAGACAGCTCCTCGAATCTAATTATGTTCTTTGAGTCTTGAAGTGAATGCTGGACCTCGTAGACTTCTCTCCAAAATGCTTCGACCTCCTCTGGTTTGGGCGGATGGTCGACAGTAATTGGAGGGTCCAGGAAGAGTTTAGATGGATCAGATGAAAATTGTTGATTTTCTCTGACCCACCTCGTCCTCCGCTCTACACTTCTCCTAGCGTTAGATAGTATTCGTATTCTGTCAACAATATGCTGTCTGATGGTCATTAGCTTTGATTTGTTGATTGTGTGATGACGGATCCGCAGTTCGCGCGCGAACCGTCGAACCTTGGCAGTGAAATTCCTGCCAGATGTTATGTAGTCAATCACACACTGGATGCGGGACGCGTACTGTCTAGCCCAGCCTATCTTTGTGCTGAGTTGATGCATTCTTCTTTTGGTCTTATGATCAACCGGTGGTTTTGTTTTACGGCTTGCATCTGCCAAAGTTCTCGCTGCATTGTACACACCACAACTGATAGTCCAGAGGTCGGATTCTTCGGAAAAATCTCCACGAAGTTCATCATCCAATACACTCAGATCTTTGGGCTTGGGAGAAACCTGAATCTTGATGTTTCTCCGGGTCCTGAAGCATCGTTCTTCCTCTATTGAATGCTTGTTCGCGGTTGGTCTCAGTGTCGCCTCTCTTTCTCTGTTGCCGGCTTGTTCTGGATGCGGTTGAGTAGGCACTCCGCTTATATAACCTCTTTTCCGGAGGTTCTCGGCATGGTTTCGCAGACGTTGTTGCGAAAAGTCTGAGAGCTCTGGGTGTTTCTCGTTCAGGGACCATACTGGCATCGTAGCACTCCAGCAGGCCGTCATTGAGTTGATCCGTCCACTCAAAAGTAACAAGATTCCGCCGGTCAATCGCATTGACTCCGTCTTGATTGACTCCCCCAACTGTAGGGTAGTCGGCATTGTTGTCCGACCCATTTTCGGGAGCCCTGCGCGTTCGATTGTTCTGAACCGCACTTACTACAACTATGTTTGGTGTTGTCAATGTTGTTCCCACGAGCAGCTAGGAAAAGGGTTCGTCCATCCTTGTAGAGCCCCGCATGCAAGGATAAGGCTGTACACTCTGAGAGTCGCCGATTCCCCAGAATCACCGGTAGAGACACCTCACCCAGGTGCCATGCAGCTTTCGGCACGGTTCTCACGCCTTCGCTTGGGGGTTATTCCTTCGGGACCATCCCTGGACAATTGTCCGTGACTGCTTATTGATTATTGTAACCATATTCAGCAGAAACCCTTGGTACAGGGACCCTCTATCCGCAACCCGAGGACGCGTTCAGTTGCTTTGTCAGAAGCCCTTCGGTTCCATTCCAAAGGAATCGAAACCGAAACCGAATATATATATATATATATATATATATATATATATATATAATTAAAAAAAAGTTAAACAACCACCGCAGGGTACCACTAAGAGCAACTGCCATCTAAAAAGAAAATGTCAATAGCCCCCAGTAGAACCGCGGTAAAATACACCTATGGCCACGTCTCACATCCGTGAGATGGGCGGTCACAGGGCACGGCGAAATCACAACGACAGGCCGGCGAAACCCTCGTGTGTCTTGAGACATTCTCGTGTGTATTCGGACGGAGCCGAGAATTCGATCACGAATATCGTTCGTTTCTCGAAGTCTTGGAGAACAATGTCAGGCCTCGAGTGCGCAACGGAGACTGCTGCCCGAAAATCGTAGTTCCAGAAAATCTGGCACTTCTCGTTTCGGACAATTGACTCTATATCCTTTGGAGCGTTCGGCAGGGCAGGGCCGCGACCAACACCGTAAGAGCGACAAAGGTGGTAATAAAGTACTCTTAGGGCCGCATTATGTCTATAGATATACGTTGTTCATGCGTGGGTCGGACACCCCGATAGTATGTGTTTTAGGTACTCAACGTGTGCATGACACGCTCTGCACCTATCACTGGGAACTTCTTGACATAAAATGCGGGCGCGGTATGCTAAGGTGGAGATTACACCGTCCTGGCATGCGAAAATAAAGCCCTCTGTACCTGAATTGAGCCCTGATGATTTGAGGAAAGCAAAAGTTTGCTCCTTCGACAAGGACTGTTTTTCTACATTTCTGTGAAAGTTTCCGTGCACATGCTTGTAGAGTAGCTCTTGATGAAATTTTCCAACCTCTGCTTTCTTTACTTCGGCTTTTAGATGTGAAGCATCTAGCTGGAGTAATGCACTTTCTTCACTTCTGATGTTAAAATTCAGGCCAAGGGTCTCAGCAGCTTGCTCCGCGGCTTTGTAAAGGAACGCTCCTTCGCCAATCATCTCGTGGTTTCTGACCATCGTTAGGAGAGGATCTCTGCCATTCGCAACGATGTAAGCTGTACTTAAAACAATTCGGTTATGAAGACACTGGAGATTCAGAAGTCCGCGTCCGCCTTGACGGCGTGAAATGTATAATCGCGGAACTGACGAATTGATATGCAAGCTTTTATGCATATGCATGATCTTACACGTGGTGACATCAAGGGCCTTAAGCTCGTTCTTCGTCCATTCAACCACCCCAAACGAGTAGAGTAGAACCGGGACGGCAAGCATGAAAGTCGCAGATACCTTCTTCAACGCCGACAAATTGGAAGACCAATTCTGTCGAAGAAGATGCTTGTATCTGCTTCGGAGAGACTCCTTCACTGATGTTACGTCCTGAATGCGGCTTTGAGGCACGCCCAGGTATGTATAGGTCTCTTCAGTGTTAAGATGTCTAATAAAACTTATATCCACAAGCTCAGGGTCCTTGGGAACGCCAGTAATCTTTCCTTTCTTCAAATGAATTTTGGCACACTTGTCCAAACCAAAGTCCATCCCAATCTTTCCTGTGTAGTTCTTGACGATATTTATAGCAGTTTGAAGTTTGCTTTTACCAGCGGCATAGATCTTCCGGTCATCCATATAAAATACATGAGTGACCTTATGCTCGCGCTGATTAGTGTCGCCACAGAGGTATCCAGGAGAATTTTGTAGTGCGAGAGATAGAGGCAGGAGTGTGATGCAAAAAACCAAAGGGCTCATACTATCCCCGTGAAAGACGCCCCTCTGGAAGGTGACCTTGTTCGTCGTCAGACGATGATTCCTAGATGAGATGGTAAATCTAGTTTTCCAAAGAGGCATCAATCTCTGTATGCACCTCACTAAGTGTGGATGTACCTTCAAGCTTTCCAACAGACAGATGATAAGTCTATGAGAGGTTGAATCGGAAGCTTTCCGGTAGTCAATCCAGGTCATTGGCAGGACGCGCTGATGGGCGGCAGCGTCTTTACAGACACACCTGTCAATTAGCAGGTTCTCTCGACAGCCTGCTACACCTTTTTTCGAGCCTGGTTGTTCGTACATCTCTCGCCATACAGGCTCAATTCGTCGAACGATCCTGTTGTTTAGGACAGCTGTAAAGATCTTATACAGTGTGTTTAAACAAGTAATTGGCCTGTAATTCTCTGGTCTGGACAAGTTGCCTTTTTTCGGTAGGAGTATAGTGCGTCCCAACACCAGCCACTGCGGAATGGGCGTCTCCGACTGCAAATATGAGGTGAATATGCGGGCCAAATGTTGGTGTATAGAAGTAAACATCTTCCACCAAAAGTTCTTGATACAATCTGGTCCAGCACAGGAAAAGTTCTTAGTGCGTCTAAGTTCTTTTTTCACCTCTTCGGCAGCGACTGATGGGCACTCCTCCTCAGATTTTATGAGGCTGTCGTAAAACTCCTTGAAGCGGATGATATTGTCAGTATCTTCTTTCAACTCTAGTGTTGTCGGGATCTTGTACACCTCTCTACAAAAAGTCTCTAGCTCCTTGGGCTTGGGTGGATTTTTTACAAAAACAGGGGGATCACTGAAGAGGCGTGATGGGTCAGCAAGAAACTGTTGATTCTCCCTGTTCCATCTCTCCCTCTTCTGTATCCTCCACATTGAACATGGGACGCATTCTGTCTTGCCCATCTAATTTTCGTGTTCAGTTGATGCAAGCGTCGTCTGGTCTTCTGATCCATCGTCGGTTTCAGCCTTCGTTTTGAATCAGCCAAAGCTCTCGCAGCACCATAAACTGAGCAATTGATGGTCCAGAGGTTGGACACTTGCGAGATATCTCCACAAAGGGAGGCATCCATTTCAGCCAGATCTTGGTGCTTAAGAGGAACTTGCATGTTGATGTTCCTCATTGTACTGAAATTGCGATCATCTTCCAGAAGTTGCCTGCTTTCTGCGGTTGGTCTTAATGTCGTTTCATCTTCGTCTGCAGCTTGTTCGAGCAGCGGTTGAGGAAGCGCTCCGCGTACATATCCATTTTTCCGGAGGTAGTCGGCTTGATTTCGCAAAGACTGACGCGAAACGTATTGAAGCTCTGGGTGTTTCTGGCACCACAGAGTATGCATACGCGCCATAAAGCCTCCGCGAACAGGGATAATACTGGCATCGTAGCAGTCTAGCACGTCATTCTTAAGTTGATCCGTCCACCCAATCTGGCCTTTTCGCCGGTTCGTCGTCATGTTTCCATCTAAATTATTTTCAGCACCCCGGACTGTAGGATGATCGGCATTGTTTGCCGACCCATTGTCGGGAGCCCTGCGCGTTCGATTGTTTTGAACCGCACTTACTACAACTATGTTTGGTGTTGTCATTGTGGTTCCCACGAGCAGCTAGGGAAAGGGTTCGTCCATCCTTGTAGAGCCCCGCGTGCAAGGATAAGGCTGTATACTCTGAGAGTCGCCGATTTCCCAGAATCACCGGTAGAGACACCTCACCCAGGTGCCATGCAGCTTTCGGCACGGTTCTCACACCTTCGCTTATGGGTTATTCCTTCGAGACCATCCCTAGACAATTGTCCGCGACTGCTTATTAATTATTGTAACCATGTTCAGCAGAAACCCTTGGTACGGGGACCCTCTATCCGCAACCCGAGGACGCGTTCGGTGGCTTCGTCATAAGCCCTTCGGTTCTATTCCAAGGGAATCAAAACCGAAACCGAATATATATATATATATATATATATATCACACGGAGAAAAAAATCGCACTGTTATAGTAGGCTGTGCTCTTAATATTTCAGCACAGAACTTCATGCGCGACATTGATATGAATTCCTTCCAATATTGGCATCAGGTCAGACAATTTTAGCATTAAATGGCTCATACCATAAAGGAACTTTGCCTTACCACGTTTGTAAGAAAACCCATCCTTGTACAGTATGAGTACTCCTACAAAAGCGATCTTAGGCCACGCGTACCGGTGCTTGCTGTGAAGCTAGGTTCGTAAGTAGGCGTGGCCTAATATCTCTTTTGTAAGAGTACTCATACTAGAGTAGAGTGAGTTCTTTACAAATATAGCAAGGCGAAGTTCGCGCTATTTTGGCGAGGGATAACGGCTTCAAATGTATTGAATGAAACCTGCGACAGAAGCATGACTAGTGTCCTTTTATTATAGTCACATTTTTTCTCCGTTTAGGGTGGATTTGTGATTTTTGATTTCCCATTTAAATAACACAGGAATTTAAAAAAAAATTTCGATTTTTAATGCGTTTGAACGAATAATTGTCTAGTGAAAACAAAAACTTATTCTTGTAGAGAATTTAACGATCTACAAAAAATGTCTGATATGATTTTTTGCTAAGTCGACTCATTCAAAAGTTATGGCAGATTGAAAATTAAAAAAATACTTTTTCATTAAAATTCCATCAGACTTTTGATCTCAAAGAGCTCAAAACCATTGAGAACTTTACATAGCATGAAAGTATTGTCAGAAATGACGAAACAAAAATTCTTGTGAAGCTTGAGCTCTTAATATTAAGGTTAAGAGGTGACGATTTATGATTTTTGATTTCCTATTTAAATAACGCAGGAATTTTTAAATATTTTTTTTCGATTTCTAATGCGTTTGAACGAATAATTGTCTAGTGCAAACAAAAACTTATTCTTGTGGAGAAGATAACGATCTACAAAAAATGTCTGATACGATTTTTTGCTAAGTCGACTCATTCAAAAGTTATGGCAGATTGAAAATTAAAAAAATACTTTTTCATTAAACTTCTATCAGACTTTCAATCTCAAAGAGCTGAAAACCATTGAACACTTTAGATACCATGAGAATATTGTCAGAAATGACGAAAAAAAAATTCTTGTGAAGCTTGAGCTCTTAATATTAATATTAAGAGGTGACGAATTGTGATTTCTGATTTCCCATTTGAATAACGCAGGAATTTTTTTATATCTTTTTCGATTTTTAATGCGTTTGAACGAATAATTGTCTAGTAAAAATGAAAAGTTATTCTTGTAGAGAATTTAACGATCGACGAAAAACGTTGGATACGATTTTTTGCTAAGACGACTCTTTCAAAAGTTATTCGAGGTTAAAGTTCAACTCTAAATCGTAAAAGATCATTTTTACAATTTTTTATATTCTATCACAAAATAATGACTCCAAAACATGAAATATCTTATTTTTCGTAAAACTAATCGAATGTTTCTGGTAAAACAATAACATTTTCACAAAATATCGTAAGAAAAACCAATTTTATGAAACTTTGTTTGAAAAAAAATCTGAACTTTAATTTACCTGAATAATGACTTGAAAAAAAACTTTGGAAAACGGTTGACCTAAAGGCCATCCCTGCAACCTCCGGCTAATTTCAGTCATTGAAAGTTTGCAATTTAGCCGCTGGTTGCGATGGTTTTGAGCTCTCCGAGCTCAAAAATTCAATTTTTGTGTTATTTTGAGCTCTCTGAGCTCAAAAATAAAGCTGTTCAATGCCTTTGAGCTCTTTGAGATCAAAAGTCTGATGGAAGTTTAATGAAAAAGTATTTTTGCAATTTTCAATCTGCCATAACTTTTGAATGAGTCGACTTAGCAAAAAATCATATCAGACATTTTTTGTAGCTCGTTAAATTCTCTACAAGAATAAGCTTTTGTTTTCACTAGACAATTATTCGTTCAAACGCATTAAAAATCGAAAAAATGTTTCAAATATTTCCTGTGTTATTTGAATGGGAAATCAAAAATCACAAATCGCCACCTCTTAATATTAATATTCAGAGCTCAAGCTTCACCAGAAATTCTTTTTTCGTCATTTCTGAAAATATTTTCATGGTATCGAAGGAAAAAAAAATTGAAAGTTTTTTTTGGCCCACCCTAATATACATTGAATCAATTCATTTATGGATTTTCATTTGAAGGGTAGAAATGCAAAAGGAGTCAAGCGCCATTTTTCACTTTTTTCAGGAGAGACGAAAAACATGTTGAAAATTCAGCGGGACCATTTAAGAAAAAAATAAGATATTTCTTTCGAGATAATTTCATGCTCTATCGAACTAAAAAAAGTTTGCTCACAAAAAGCTATCCGGTTTCGAAAAATTGAATGAAACAGGAATGAACGAATGGATTTCCAAAAAGTTTGTTTAAAAAAAATCATGCAGTTTCGCGAAATTTGAAAATCCAATTATTACTTCGAAATGGTGTAAAACTGACATTTGAACTTCAAAATAATGACGATAGCAGTAATGATTTTGCATATTTCCAAAAAATGAGGAATTGTGTTTTAGGTTATTCAGTGCTGAACGGAAGGGACCCAATAGTAATTAAAAATAATTAGCCAGTGTCGAGGAAAATGAAATTTGATTTTTTACTTTGTGGTTAGAAAAGTTTCTCGGACTGTGAACACAAGAACACAAATTTTGAAAAACGATGCCCCAAAAAAATCCTTTGGCAGGCATGTGTAATAGAATTTATCTAATTTTTCGAGCTAATAAACCCGATTTCGAAAATTTGGCACTTGACTCCTTTTGCATTTCTACCCTTCATTTGTATTATACTTGTTTGACGACGATACCGAAAATGCTGTTTGTTTTTACGTACGATATGCATCTTTTAGGGCTATAGTCGTTCAGACTCACAGATGCAACATTTTGAAAATCAAAACTAACTAGTTTAACTCTTCTCCTTTAGTTTCAACCTCTTCTTTGGCGTATAAATAAATTTTCGGTGCCAAAGGTCAAATCAACAAAAAACGAAACATAAATTTGAATTGGGTACGTTTCAGACTCTATATATGGTCCCTTTTCAAGCCTGTAGTGAAAATTTATTATAATAAATTATTGAAATAAATAAATAAATACATTATTTATATTATAAATAGTCGTAACAGTAAAAGTATAAGTTGAAAAAATTGTGATAAACAACATTCTTTAAATAAAAAATAATAAGTGAATACAAATTATCTAATGGTACAAGGTTGCGCCGCCGCGCCACTCCGCCGCTGCCGGCCAACTTGCTTTAAAACTGCGCGCCGCTGATTCGAATTCGGCGACGTCGGCGTGGCGGCGCGTATCGGCACGCCCCCGTAATCTTAAGTTTTCATGGTACCGGATTCAAATAAATATTTTATGCTAAAAATTGATTTTTTGTTCCTTCTTATTTTTATATTTTCCAAGCTGTATTAAAAAAAAATACTAAACTAGACCGTCACACCGCACAGTGGGAAAAAAATGACTTTTTTGGTTCAAAATAACGTACAGCCCACAAATATTGACCGATTATGACAAAAAAAAAATGTTAAAAACGCTGATAAGTTTTCAAAGAGAGTTGTTGTGCCTGCTTTCTTAATCCGGCTTTCATTTTTTTTATAAATAAACAAATATGAAGACAAAAATGGCCATTTCTTCTATTTGACTTTTCCGGTGCTCGTCAATAATAGGGTAATTTTTGAAATCGCCTAACTTTCATAGTTACATTAGTTAACAATGTTCCAATATTATATAATGAAAAAAAAATTCTTGTAAACAAATTATTGTTTGGAAGAATTTTTCCTACGATTATCCATAATGTTTCGTTTTTTTAAATTTTCTTTGCAAGAAATTGAGATAAAAACAATATAATGATGAATACATTTCTTCTTAAGATTATTATTGTTAATATCATTAAAAAATTTAATATATAAGTGCATTAATCAGGCATTTCTTGACAGAAAAATTAGTTTTTTTCGATTGTAATGTTTTTAATTAGGAACTTTATGATCATTTTAGCAAAATTCATAATCTGATAATTAATCTCATGATTTTTCAAAACAAACGTAATAAGGAAATGCATTATTGAGGCATCTGTTGACGGAAAAATTCTGAGAAACTTGAAATGAAAGGATTGAAATTGAAGAAAAAAAAACATTTTCGTTGACAAATATCAAAATAATGCAAATGTTTATCAAATTTGTTCAAAACATCATAGAATTTATCAATCAAGTATGAGTGTTGATGAAATTATCATTGAGTTCAAAATTCAAAAGACTAACATAAAAAAACAACAATTTTTCCATTGAAAAATGCCCGATTAATGCATTTTTTTGTTGAATTTGTTTTAAAAAATCATAAAATTCATCAAATAATCATGAATGTTGCTGAATTTATTATGAATATCACAAATAAAAAGTCTGACATGAAAAAAAAATTCCTTCGACAGATGCCCCAATAATGCATTTGTTTTTAATACATTTGTTTTAAAAAATCATAAAATTGATAAAAAAATTATGGATTCTGGTGAAATTTTCATAAAGTTCCTAATTAAAAAAGTTGACGTCAAAGAAAGCGAATTTTTCTGTCGACAAAAGCCTGATTAATTCATTTGTTTATTAATTTTTTTTTTAAATCCTGAAATTTATCAACTAATCATGAATTTTGCTGAATTTATTATGAATATCAGAAATAAAGAGTCTGACATAGCAAAAAGAATTTTTCCGTCGACAGATGCCCCAATAATGAATTTGTTTTTAATAAATTTGTTTGAAAATATCATAAAATTGATCAAAAAAGTATGAATTTCGCTGAAATCATCCTAAAGTTCCTAATTAAAAAAGTTGAAATCGATGAAAACGAATTTTTGTATCAAGAAATGCCTGATTAATGCATTTTTTCATTAAATTTGTTTTTAAAAATTCTGAAATTTATCAACTAGTCATGAATGTTGCTGAATTTATTATGAATAACAAAAATAAAAAGTCTGACATAGAAAAAAGAATTTTTCCCTCGACAGATGCCCCAATAATGAATTTGTTTGAAAATGTCATAAAACTGATCCCAAAATGATGAATTTCGCTGAAATCATCCTAAGGTTCCAAATTAAAAAAGTTGCCCTTGAAGAAAAGGAATTTTTCTGTCGACAAATGCCTGACTAATGCATTTGCTCATTGAATTTGTTTTTAAAAATCCTGAAATTTTTCAACTAATCATAAATGTTGCTGAATTCATTATCAATATCAAGAATAAAAAGTCTGACATAAGAAGAAAATAATTTTTCCGTCGACAGATGCCCCAATTATGCAATTGTTTTTAATAAATTTGTTTTAAAAAATCATAAAATTGATCCAAAAATTATGAATTTTGCTGAAATGATCATAAAGTGCCTAATTAAAAAAGTTGACAGCGAAGAAAATTAATTTTTTTTTGGAGAAATGCCTGGATAATGAAGTTGTTTGCTAAGTTTGTTTATAAAATCAACAAAATTTTAATTTATCAAAATTTCTTGCAAAAGAACTTTAAAAAAACGTAAAATTATCGATAATCTATGACACTCAGGCAATTTCAACAATTTTCCTGTTATTAACGAGCACCGGGAACGTCAAATACAAAAAATTGAAGGGACGGATAGAAGAAAGGGACGTGCGCTCGATCGCCCCTGAAGGTTATGCAATCTCCCGACAATTCCCGCTTGTCCCGATCACCCGTGTTTACATTTAAAAAAAGGTACAAATCGTTGATTCTCAGAGAACTTCCAGTGAAAAAGTTGTTCCATAAGGATTACCGAATAAATCTGCGCAAGCAGCATATTCATTTTGTATATCACAAGAAATCTTTGAGGTAAGTTTGTAAAATTTTAAACATTTTTCATACACAACCTATGCAGTAATGGCCATTGTTTCCTCAGCGTTCGAGCGCACATCCTATTCTTCGATTCGTCCCTTCAATTCCCATTTTGTTGTCATATTTGTTTATTTATAAAAAAATGTAAAGCCTAATTTAAAAATCAGTCTACACTGTTAAAAATAATATTAAATTTAATATACCCATGTGTATTAAAATTAATATATCAATCATATGAAATCGCCATTAAGAGCGTGTATATTAAATTTCATATACATTCATTTTAATCACTTACAAGAAAAATCAGATAATTCCATTTTACACAAACTCAAAATAAGTGATTCATTATCAAAAAATTAATTTGGAAAATACATAATTGAAATATAATTTGTATATTTATGTCGACAATAGCTTCGATTATTATCACTGTGGGAATAAAGTGAATTAAAATTATGTGAGAAGAAAGACATTTTTTTAAATGTAGGGTTAAGTAACGAAAATTGTGAAGAGCAAAACAGAATTTAAATGTAGAGTCTTTCAACTGTCAAAGTTCAAGAAGCGTTCACAAAGTTATTCATCAAAGGTCAATTAGTACATTCCTAAAGTCAATGAATATGGACATTAATCATAAGGCGCTAAATTTTGAAAATCCATTATGAATAGGCACCAAATAGAGTTCGAAACGTAGCGAATTCAAACTTTAGTTTTGTTTTTTGTTCATTTGACCTTTGACACCAAAAATTTATTTATATAACTAATTTAGTAATTACAAATTTTTCATCCATTGATTTTAATTCTTGGCATTTGTTAACAGTCTTATGTATGAGTCCAAAAAGGTTCGTGTTGGGACAAGTTTACGCCGACTTGGAATCACCATGCTAAGACCATAAAAGTAAGACATTATCTTTTGTGTCGTCTCAGTTTCCAGACGCAGTCAGACATCGATGTCTTGGAGACGAACTCAAGACGTCACCAGGTCGAACTCAAGTCAAAGCGTTTTTAGTTGGGATATGATATATTTCAAATGGATGATAATAATCTTTCTTAAACTTCACAAAAAAATGCTTTCATTTCTCATCCTAAAAACAGAGAGCTAGTACTTAATCCGACCTGCAGGTATGGCTATCATTATTTGGAGAACTGTGTTAATCCAGATTTCAGTAATAGGGGAGACTACCCTACAGTAGATAATGGTCCTACAGTAGATAATCCCTAATTATAAGCACAAATATAAGTAAAATAATCAATTATAATTTTAGCGTATTAACACGTATCGTGTCTTAACTATTAATTACATTAAATTTATTATTTAACATTTATTAGTATTTTTAGTTGATGATTATCTATTGTAGGATCATGATTTATAGTAGGGTGGTCTCCCCTATTCATATTATTTTGTGACTGAAAGCGTTTAAAATCTCGATTGAAAGTAATATTGATTTTTCGCTTTCTCCTTATATATTGAACAAAATATATTAATATTATATGTATATTGAGGTTCAAAATCTTTTAAAACTATGTGCAATAACTTTGCAGAAACCAAACATAATGAAAGCACATTTTACGCTTAGAACAAAAATATGACTTGTTTAATTATGGCTTTTCGAATCCTTCATTTACCTTTTTCTGAAAATATTGTATTCAATATATGTGATATGTATACAATATACATACAACGTTGATAAAATCATCAGTTGTAGTTCAAGGTTTCATTACAAAAAATTTAAACTCCTCCAAATATATAAGTTTTAAACTGTAATAATATTTAAATAATGCTATCTTTTTCTAAACTAATAAATTGATCGAAATGCACATATTTCATCTTTTTTCAATCGATCAATATAAGCTATAAAACCTCACTTCTTTAAAATAAAACTCTAAATTGAGGAGTTACAACAATAGAAGTATATAAAATCATACAGAGGAAAATGGTTTGAAATAACTAAGGTCATAGATGGAATAACTTCTTATCCCAGCTGGAAATTCCTGTACAGGAACCTCGAAGTATCCTCTACATGTTCCTGTACACGAACCTGCACACGAACCTGTACAGGTAATCTTGACGATTCCTGTGCAGGGATTTGGCGAAGGAAACTGTACATGTGCAGGTGCCTGTACAGAAACATGCATAGGATCCTTCACAGAAAGCCGTCAAAGGAACCTTTGGAAGGATCCTGTACCGAAACACGTATAGGTTCTTTACAGAAACCCACTGCGAAAACTGATGACGCTTACAGCTATAAACTTGCCTTTCTTTTATTCTCTTGAAGAACCAACTGACTATCGAGAGAGCCAAGCCACCAGCGAACCCTCTTGGTTCATATGCAGGTTCATGTACAGGATCCTGAACATGTTCCTGTACATGAACCCATACCTCAATTGACTCTGCGAAGGAACCTGTGCAGGAACATTCAAAGGTAAGCTTGTATACAGGTTCCTTTGCAGGATCATGTACAGTTTCCTTCGCCAAATTCCTGCACAGGAACCGTCAAAAGTAGTAAGGCACCACTATGGGCGGACTACCCTCACCCTACCCTACATCTCGTTATCAGATAGACCAGACTTGTCTCGGCGAGTTTAGTCACGGCCTAGCACCACTATGGGCCGACTATCCCCGCGAGCGGTGTACCCCTAAAAAGACGTATACAAAAACGAGTTGACCGACCAGATAGTTTCGCCAGGATAAAACCTTTTCTGATCGATGTATTATGTTGTTTAGAACAAAAAACCTTAGTGACATTTTTTCGCACCAATGGTCAGTAATTTGTTATTAACAAAAAACTTGTAAAATTGAAAAGGATTAAAAAATTGATACGAAAACACATTTATTATATATTTTGGGCAAAATTAAGCACTTTTCAACTGTTTTCATTTTTTCGGAAAACGCTTCGTTTTCGAGCTACGAGCGATTTAAGGTCGAAAAATAACCAAAATGCGCCATTTTCATAAATTTATTTCTCGGTTTCTAATGGAGCTTTTGGAATTTTCTTTATTCCAGGTTACTCTTCGAAAGTTATATTTTAATGCAAAATTTTTTTCATCCTGGCGACTTTCTTTTCCCTTTCAAGATTTGCGATCAAAAACTCGTGAAATTCACGGTTCTATACAGGCAAAACAGACAGTAAAATTGATCACCTCCGATTTATTTTTATTCATAAACAGTATGAAGAATCAGGTCCACAAAGAAGTTTAGCTCTTATCACTTTACACGCCGTAAGTGGCTGTGGTACCATAAGCTCATTTCATAATATAGGAAAAAAGAAAGCGTATGCTGGATTTTCTAAACTGTCTGATCCAGACTTCGACGATTTAGCGAACATAGTTGATTTACCTGTACAAAAAGCCTTGGATTCAGTGACAAAATGGTTAAGCGCGATTTATATTCATTGTATTAGACATTTTTAAATTGGGGAGGGTTTGATTAAATGAATTTAAAATGTTTGGAAAATTTTACCATTACAAAGCTTCCTCAATGAGGATGCGATATACAAGAAATTATAAGAATCATAATTTTTAATATTCAGCATATTGAATTGATCGTTAAATGGCTGAAAAGATTATCAATATTGAAGTTATTAACTTTACTGTACATTTAGTCATTTATTTATTCAAAAATGGAACTAAAAGATGGAGATATAAATTACATATGGAGTAAAGAAAATAGGAGTGTATATAGGGGTAATAAATGCCAGGTTAATTTATTTAAATAAATATAATTATTCAAATTATTTATAAAACATAATAATTTGTTAAATACAATTAAGCAAAACTACGTTTTGCAAAATTTGGTTCGTTTGAGAAATTCTCTCATTCGCACTTGTGAATATTGTTTTATAATAAAAGCTAAGACATCGCTTGCATGCGTGGAACATGGGAATGAAAAGACTGCATTCATTTGTAAATTATTGAGAATCAAGTCAAACACATTGTTGAATTATCAATGTCTTGCAAAAGTGAATTCAATCATTTTAATAATTTTCAAAATGACTAGATTTGGATGATCAAGCGTTTCTTCTGGATCTTTATGTCTCAACTCATTCTCAGAAGGTGAAGTAAATGCTTGTTTGCAGTTTGGAAATTGAGATGGCAAAACCCCTGGTTTTAGTTTAGGTGTTTTGTACCATTCTGACTGCAAGAAAATCATTACTGTACAATTATTATTTTATTTTAATGCTTGAATTTATTAATGAATTAATATAATTGTACAGGAATGTCGAAACTCAGCGATTTATTCAAAACTGTCATCCATGTTATTTTTAAATTTTTCTTAAAGATAGTAAGGGTCTTGAAATATTTTTAAAATTTCAAAAACTATTCAAACTACAATTTTACACTCTATCACAATAATTTTAATGTGCAGAAACAAGAAGAATATGTCAAAATTTAAAAATCAATGTACTCATGAAACCGTCAGAGCCATTCGATTATTTCAGGTTAAGGGACATCGATGTAAACAAATCGTAATACTTACTGCCATAACCGTTCCATCAGGAGCTAAAACTTCCTTTTTTCAAATTATCTGATCCTTTAAAAAGTGATCTTGGCACACTAAATGTTCAGATTTAACAATGAAATCCTTTTTCTCACGTTTGATTGCTTGTTACCAACGTTCAACGTCATTTTTTGGAACATTGAAGAACACTTTTTTAACTTCGTTTAAGCGGGTTGAGTCGTACCTCGATCGATGCCACCCCCCCCCCCCCCATTTTGATAATAGATTTATCCGTAAATGAATCAAATATGGCAAGTAGATTAACGATAAAGTTCGGACATGTTACGAGTTTTTGGATGCAAAATAACAACAGACAATGGGCAGACGGGGCGTCGCAGAGGTGGCGCCAATGTTTCACGACTCGCCGCTCTTCACAAAACTGACACGCGCCTCTAATGCAAAAGCGAAAATCGTGTCACCCCCCTGGTCTAACGCTGGAAAAGGTATTTGCATGAAAACACTGCATTATACATTTTAAAAGGTGATTTCTTTTATTGATTATTATCGTCGTCAAGATACATATATATTTACATCAAGAAAAGCGTTGCTAATTTCGATGTTGCTGTTTGCGTACATGATTCAAGAGACATATTATTTTCATGATATTTTCCACCACGTAAGCGTCTTTTATTCATTAAAGAAGGTTTTTTCTTACTCTTATATTTCTTTAGCAATTTTTCGTAAAATTGACGAACTATACTATCATTTCTTTCTAGATCATCCGTGAACAAATCAGTAAACTCAGACAAAGAATAATTATGACACATGTAATGAAGAAACATAATACAGTATTGGCCACACTCATCCGAAGTCTCACTTTGTAATCTTTTTGTATTCCACCTGTATTAGGAACAATTTCCCCGTAGACGAAGAAGATGTTCAGGTACAAGGGGCGATAACCCATAACTGTCGAAATAGGTAGCCTCTCCACTCCCTCCGACGTACATGGCGACCGAATGGGTACCAGGCTGTTTGTGTACATCTGTATTATCAACAATCGCAGCCGGTTTTGTCCACTGCTTCGGGATCTGATCGGCTGGAAATACGCCTATTGTTCTTGCTTCTTTGAGATGAAGTACTTGTAGTATCTGAAGACTGTTCATACTTTTTTTAAAGATGTCAGCTTTTTATTGTTGGGAAAAGTCTACAGTATCATCACCTGGATCTTCTGAAACGTATGAAAGGTTATGTCCGTTGGCTGTAGTCGATATAGCTGAACATGTACTGTAGGTTAAGGTTTTATTATATGAAGTTGAGAGTACTCCATCTGTTCGCGCCTTCTCAATCCATTTTTTCATTCTAATTGCATTATTAAGACAACAGATAAATTGTGTGTCCTTCTTTACACCATGGTGGAGTGCTACTACCCATTGTCCTTGTAAGCGGATTTCATTTGGCAATTGTGTAATAAAATTAGAAGTGGTATTCGCGGGAAAATATTTCATACTACTATTGCTTGGTAAAATAAGGTAAAACTGATCGACATTTATTTTCACAAGCTTTTTAAATTTGAGGCTCTGTAATATTTTTTCAATTTGAAATTCTTCCTTCTCAATATTTTTATTTTTTACACCAGTCAATTCTTGTTCATAAAAAATGCCTTCTATTTCTTTCCCTGCTAAATCTTTCTACACTGTATTTAGGCTTCCTTTTGGCTCTTTTTTTCTTTACAGAAGCGACGTTGAATATTTGCTCTAGCTTCTGCTGCATTTGATAAATTAACTTCAGAAGGTTTCATTCTAATACTGAAATGACGAGCATTATTGTATGCATTCACAAGTTGTTGTAAAGCATCAATATAGCGTCGCGTGTCTTTATGCGTAAAATACCTCCACATACGGTCCTTGAGTGTTCGATTGAAACGCTCTACTACGGCTGCTTTAACATTGGGATCCCGCGTTACACGGTATTTTATACCATTATCAGCCAGATATTTTTGGAAAGGAACTCCTAAGAATTCCGTTCCTTTGTCTGATTGTAAGCAGATAGGTACTTGATGATTACTTCTTTCCAAAATACGCTGAAAAGCATTTTTTACCTCCATTGCAGTTTCATTTCAAAAAGGTTCGACCTAGACAAATTGACTTAAAACATCAATCACTACTAAAATATAGCGGTGATTATCGTTATAAGTGGACAGACTTTGCATGTCGATTAAGTCACTCTCCCAAACTTCATCAATATTGGAAACCGTATAATGAGCTCTCTGAAATTTTCGTCGAATAGGGCGGTGTAAAGTAAATGCATCCTGAGATTTTAACCATTTCAGCACTTGTGTGCGTGATACGCTTCCGCGTGCAGCATGAGTTATTTTTTCGGCACCGCTGTGCGAAGCAGGATGACTTGGATTGTCGTAAATTTCCTCAAGCAGCTTCATTTGAGAATAAAAGACTGCCACTTTTTCAGCATTCCTGAGCCAGATTGTCTCTTCTCTTGACTGATGTTCCTTCTAATTCTACTGCGACTCCTTTCACGGGTTGATTTATTAGAATTCTCTAGGATTCTATCAGACCTTACTTCATCTTCAGTAGTTTTATCGTCTTTTATAAGAGATTCTTGATTCAAGAGTGATCGGTTATTTATATATCGTTGTATTTTCTCTTGAAGGATACTGGCGAAGTGACTTCTACCAGGAGGGTTGAAGCTTTTTCTAAACCTTAATGCATCATTAACGAGATCTGTAATATTTGAATTTGAAATACGTCTACCATCAATAATCACTGAACCATACTTGTCCCATTTAATTTTGTTGGTAAAGTCAGGCTTTGTTAGATGATTGAGTAATAAGGTACTTTTAGAACGAAAAGATTTAGGTACATTAGCTATAATAGCTTTTAAGGGCAAAAATTCATTTGGGTCATTATCTGTATTTTCTATATGATCCAATTTCTCTGTAGGAAGTTTTCTATTTTCATCAATAAAGAAGAGAAATTTTTTCAACATCTGACTAATCTCTCCATTTTTCACGTTCATCCTGCGGAGAAGGCAAGAATAAGATTCGACTCATTTCAGAATCCGATCTACCCAGATTATTTCTAGGTGTTTGTGTAGTTGCACCAGGCGTCGATGGTAGAATTAGTGAATGATCATCACTATGTAAAGATGCATGATTTATCGTTTGCATTTGGTGATTGATTTTGTCCACCTGTTCATTAGGAATAAGTACCATTTTCCTTGCATGTTCCATATTATTATACGTTCTACGATGAGGAATTGAATAAATAATTGGGCCAAGTAAGAGAGGCAAGAATCCACCTTTTTGAACGATGAATTTATTCTTGCTTTTCCAAGAGCCACGAGATTCGACTAGTTTACGTAATGTCTTTCTATGTTTTTGCAACTGTTGTTTTTGATGATCTTTAAGAGGAACATTTCACAAAAAAATATTTAAGGCACACTCACAAATACATTTAGTGAGTTTTACATTATATGTTTTTAGTATTGCTTGTCTTTGATCTGGACTTAAATGGCACAGGGCATACAAAGTTATGGCGTTTTTCTTACCAAATGCCTTGCAACCTTTCGGCATCATTAGAAGTGAGTAACTGGTACTTGGCAAGCATTGTGTGCGACCTTTATACCCTTTATGGGTATGTAAACGTATTGATGAGTATCATCGGGAAATATACTTGTGCGATATCGACAATTGTCTGGAGTTGATTGTTTCAAATCCAGAAAGAAATAACCATGTGGTTGAGATGTGGCATCGTGATAGGCTTCCTGTATGAAGCGTGGGTCTTCAGGACAAATCTGACGCGCGAGATGTTGAATTTGAGCCCTATCTCGAGGATTTCTTTGAGCGATTATATAGTTTGCATTTAGAGAAATATCTCTTTGACCATGTCCCTAATGGAAAAGATTTTGAGATATGAAAATTACACTGAGGTTTTTATGATGACTTCCTTTAGTAAAAAGATCTACAATTGTGTTATTGGAAGACTCTCTCATTAAATCATCGAGAATGATAAGTTTAGGCCTCGGATCAGTAGAATAATCAGAAGACTGCGGTAATCCCTCGCGAAATTTTATCTCTCTTCCATATTCCTCATAAGCCGTCTGCCACTCTGAATAATAGAAAATAATACGATCGATTTTTGCATCGCACGTTCCGTTGAGATTTCGAAGAAACTTTTTCACGAAAAAAGTTGTACCACAACCTGTTGGACCACATATCAGTGACGTGGATGGATGCTTCCAACGCGTGTCCATATTGAAAAATGATGCATCATTGATAAAACCTTGTAATTTATACATAATAATAATGATGTACACGATTGGAAAATATCTTAGTCGGTGTAGGAACCCCTGATTTTAAATTTGAATTAAATTTTTTTTTATTTTTATATGTAGATCTATTTAAAAAAACTTATTATTCTCATCTTGATTAGCTAATTGGTTCTAATGTCAGGGCTTCGAGCTGATACTCATAAACCAACACGTTGACTATGAGCTTATCTTTCGACGTCCCGCGCGTCTTCCACAAGTCTAGAAAAAAGCTTAAAAAGGCGTGCTCCTTCAGCCCCGCCGCGCCGCCATCGTTGTCGCCCTACCCAGCCGCAAGAAATTAATTTTCAGCTATAAAAGGGTTGATTGAAATAAGTAGAGACAAACAAATGAAATTATACTAATCAAAATATAACTGTTTCATTTTTTTAGCAGTTGTAAATGATAAATCATGGTTTTAATAATAACTTGAAGAAAAAAATGTATTCTTGTGAGATAATAATCATAGACACACTCAAGTTTTGGCATGATATTCGACGAAGAATTATAAATATTAATAAGTTAACAATAATTTCCTCTTTGAAAATAAATTATGGGATAGGAGAGAAATCCTGGAATGTGTATGGCTGGGTCCCGAAATTGAGGTAGTCCATATATTCCCCATTATCCATAATTTTTTCAGGCGAGAAACCAAAGTCCACTGGATACGCTGTTTTGTCCAATACTCGACCACTACAGCAGAAGCTTGTATTGCCGAATGATTCAAAGAGCCATTCTGAAATCTTAAAAATAAATGTTTTAATTACTTGTGCACAAAAATACCTTCATAAAATAAAATCGAAAGAAAAAAGTACGTACGCATTTATTTATTCAGCGTCAAGATGTTTTCTTACACAGAAGTGTAGGAATGAGAGATTTAATTTTTTTTGATATTCACAAAAAACAGAATTTTGGGGACTATTTATCTAATGAGTTTCTGCATGATTAAATGGGAGAGAATTATGATTATCAATTAACCTTCTTTTTGTGTACACTGGTCGGCAGATTTTATGCTCATTCTTTGTAACTACATCGTGATATGCGGTTCTGCGAATTGCTTTATAATTTAACATAATTGATGCACCCTCATTAACTACGAGATCACAGATGGATTCAAAGTTTATGAGCTGGGAGTTTTTGTAGTTCAGGGTAATCCCTTTAACTTTACAGACATAGTTCTCCTGACAATAGAGTGAGCGTACTTTGAATGCATAGAATTTAGGACCACCTGAAACGAAGGTTTCAATAAAACTCCCAGGACCATAAACTTCAAGCTCATCTGTCAATTCACCTAATAAACAGCCTGAATCTGGGTAGTACTCGTTTGGCTCATTATGACTGGCGAAAATTATGGAATCAGTATCAAAGTATAGTACACGATCTAATTTTGTCAAGTAACTATGCAATTTTAAGCGTGCTTGCGCGGTCGTGTATGCGGCTATGACTACATTTGTAATATGGGAAGGGGCTACGGCTTCATCCTTATAAACCCATGAAGCATAAATATTCTCATGGTCTACAGGCAAGATATTATTCAGAATTTTATTTGGACTCTGAATAATTTCTAGCAATTCCGTTTGAGTATTGAGGATTTCAGTAGTCGGCATATTTTGATGCTGCCCAAATTTGCCCCAGAAGAAATTCAAGCATAACTTAGCCAAAGAACGAAGACCAGGATTTTTTTATATTTTCGGGATCGAGCTGAATACCTTCAAAAGTAAAAATCTTTTGAATATGCGCCTTTTCCTGCTCATCAGTAGTGCATTCAGAAGGATATTCACTGGCCTCATGCTTAAGTTTGGAAAATCTGCTCATGTACTCCACAAATAGACCACCTGTTTTTGTGAGGGGATTATATTGTGTTACCTCATACTGCCAGATTTCAAAAATGCTAGTTATCTTATAGCAATCTTCGACCGCCGCTTTGAGTTCGTCGGAGACCCACGTTCCTTCTATTTTCCGCTCAGCGGTGTTATTTATATGTGGACAGTCTTGTTGTAATTGTAACTTACAGCAAGTGTAACACAAGGAAAACATGAGTTTTCCATGCATGCGAACAGGAAGGACTGGTAAATACTTATCCGTAGGCGGTAATACTCGACATTTAACTAAACCCTCGACATTACTTAAATTATTATCAAAACCAGTTAATGTCTTACAGTCATCGCCAATATACACTTTGGGATGACCAATAGGAAATTTAGCGTATTTTGATATATGGGTAAAGCGAACAAACGTCCAGATAAGAAATTTTTGTTTTGTCTTTTACTCGATAGTAGGAAAATGTATTACCTATACGTCCTCCATAAAAAGCATCTCGAGGGTTTGAAGCACCGTGCCTTAAAAGAGGATGGTCTTTCAAAAATTCTTTTAATTCAGGGTCTTGAGCTTTTAGCCTATCAAAATCGCACTCCCACATCTCAATGACTTCGTAGCCGGTTCCGCGAAGTCTTTGAGTTTGCCCACGTGTTCGTACGAAGCAATCATTCCTACTTTCTGAATTTTTCCCTACGCCTAGTTTTTTATCTGGATTCGAGTTAATACAACGAGGACAACCATGCCAATAACAGCCATGAAACTGATAAACCGTTTTATTGCCAAGGCCATCCTCATGATAACCGTCAACTAATACCCCTTCACGTAATCGAAATTCTAAAGCTGAACCTGCATGTATGATTTCTTGTCCAAGCTCACGCTCTACCGATAAAAGCCATTCGACAGCTTTTTTCGACTGCTTATTGGCTAGTCTATAATCCTCATTCAGTAGAACGCCTATTAAATCAGGTTTAAAATCATTTTTTTGAAATACAACGGAACAGGCTGAAGCTATAGTGCAGCTTTCAATAAAGGGATCAACATCCGCGACTTCAATGAATAGTGACCGAAAAGCTAGACAATCCTTACGCAGAATGTCAACATCAATAATGCAATAACTTCTAATTTCATTTTTAAAATTAAAAATGTAATTAGATTTAATGCGTTCTTCGTACCACTTTAGAAAACTTTTACGACTGTCTGAAGACATTGTGTCAGGAGATTAGTACTCTATATCTGGTAATTTACTCATATAAGATTGATTTTGTGGTGTATTAAATAGGTGAGGAGAAGTACCTTTTTTTGCTTCGTCTAAACCTGAGGCAGCCGGCATAGCATTCAAGGGCATATGCAGATAGTTTAGACTGTCGACAAATCGCGTTTTATTGACAGTCATTAATATTACACTGGTACCACTCAAAATAATTTTCGGAGGCTCATTAGTTCCTTGCTTTTTAATTAAATAACTAAGGATAAATTAAGCATCGAAACCCTTTGAATTGTGTGCAATACATACAGTCTCGTCAAAATATTTTAAATCGCGAATGGCAAACTCCGCAAACTGAGCTACAGGGTCTATATCAAAGATGTACTGGCGCACACCACACCATTTGCACCTTACATCTGGATTCGGATCATTCATACATCCATCACATACCTGCTGTGCAACGCACAGATGAGGTTTGTGAATATTTATCGAATCGTCTCCTACGCCTTTCTCACACTGTTGTGTTTCGAAACCGTAAAAGATATAAGCTACTTTTTTCTTCTTCAATACATTGTCTTTAGTTTTTTTCGGTTCAAGAGGTGTCATAAAGCAAAAGTGATTACTAGGGCAGAGTTTCTTGCATGTATAACATTCTGAAAACCCACATGAATGCGTAGCCCCTTTTTTGATGTTTTCAGAATTAATAAGGTGAGAGCACCCGTCACAAATTTTTAACACTGAACAGATACTTTTTCCGACACAAAATGAATCAGGAAGTGTGTGCTTTCCGAAACGTTTCTGTCCATAAAAGTATCTGAGACAGTCTCCACATTTAATATTATTATTTATATTATCAGCCTTACAGGATGATGAGCTGCAACATGCTTCACATTGCATCGAACATCTGTGATCCGTTTTTCGATGGTATGCCTTGTTACAGGATACGCAAAATTTTTTTGCTGCTCCTGCACCGATTAAATTAAAAATTGCACTATAGTGGTTTTCAGGTTGCCCTTCGTATGATAAATAAATGCTTTGTTTAATTGCATCCCCTGCGCTTGTGATAACAGAGGTACCATCGTAAAAAGCTTTTTCTTTTTCCTTTCCAAAATATTTAAAATTATACATCACTATTGCTATTTGTCGCCTTGCTAAATAATTTTGATAGGCGATCAGCTGGGGTAAACCACATCCATTCTCTGGTATTATTACCCCAGCGTTTCGCGTGAGTTCTTCGGCTGCTTTAATTTGAACTCTACCCGATCTTTTGCGCATACTCTCCCACACTGTTTTAAAATTTACATTATTTCTATCTGACTGAAGGTCAGCATTTACGATGGCTACAATTATAGCTTGTGGTAGACATGTATTCGATGAATTTTGAGTTTCATAGACCGATCGTTTTTTAAATCCTTTCGTTAATTTTTATCTACCCATACCGGCTGTTACACGTATCCTGGTAATTTCTACCACAAAAGTATCATCTATGTTGAAACTTATGGCACTTTGTACAACGGACTCTACAAGCTTCCATAAGTCTTCAAAATAAAGATCCTTTCATGGTAGAAATACTTTCCAGGCTATGCCCTTATTAAATCCATCTGACCAAAACAGTAACCCCACAAGATCACTCTCTTCACACCAAGAAGTGATGTACTCATAAATGTCCAAAAAAGCTGCTTCTAACCAATTAATAGGATTATTTTCACCAGGAGGTGTAATTTTAAAAGTTAATTTCCTCCCAGTTTTACCGAATTTTTTAATGAATTGGTCACTTTCATTTATTTTAATAATAAAGGGGGAATCATTATTAATTCTCTCATTCCTACCTATTGGCTATGCATCCTGCATATCCGGTGTAGAAGGCCAGACAGCCTCCGTAGCCCAGGATGGACCAGCAACTGCTTCAGTTACGATGGCAGGTTGAACTCTCCCTGATTGACCGTTAACTATATCCAGTTGCGGCGTATCAATAACCCTCGATGGACCTGCGATGATGTTTCCACTGGGTGTTAAACCGCCATCTCTTTGGATCGTGTTCTGAGATACTGGAAAAAGAACATTAAAATTTTGAAAATCATATTTTTATCTCCACCAAAGTTTACAAACAAGTTACATAAAATATATTACCTTTTTGTTTCCTAGTCTCTTTTTGCCTCTCTTCCTCCTTTTTTTATTTTTTATTTCCTCCTTTTTTTTCTTCTCCCCATTTTCCTCCTTTCTCTTTTTCTTCTCAGCTTCCTTCTCCTCTCCGTCCTTTTTTTTCTTCTCCTCTTCTTCACGTCTTTTGACTCTCCACTCATCCTATTTCTCCTTCTGTCTCCTCAAGCGCTCTTCCTTTGCAGAGTCTTGAAAGATATTTTGGTTTTTCAGAGCCAATGCTTCTTTGGCATCATTCCCTCTTGATTTCTCAAACTTTTTCCTATAAGCTGCCCTTTGTTTCGCTCTCTTTTCTTCCATTTTCATTTGCTTTTCTTTCTCCTGAGAAGCTTTTCTCAGCTCCTCAACAGCTTTTCTCAGGCTCTCATCTTCCTGTTTCTTCTCTCGTAGGTCCTCTAAATTTTGGGACAGTGGTAAAAAATCTGCATCATCTTCCTCCATAATAATCTTAGATTTATTTTTTGATTTTTTAATTATGGGATCCTGTGAAGTAGGATCTCGTTTCTGCCTATTTCTTGAGTTTTCTTGAGCCTTTACTAGATCATTTCCTATCCGGATTCGAATACTGTTATAATAACAGACATCAGCATCCATCTGAGCCCTAGTTCTTGCTGCTTGGAGCCGTTCTGCAATGGAAGAACAAAAAATTAACATATATAAATTTTTTCATTTTGGCTTACAAACATATTGTAATAAAAAACATCAAAAATATGCGTGATACTTTACGTACCTACAGCCAAATGTAGCTGATCAATTTTTAAACCTGTTTTCCTTTGTAACACCTCATATCTCCTAAGAGTCATAAGGACAGGCACATCGTCTCCTTTCACAATTGCATCATGTGCAATCCCGGCAAGACGTCCCCATGCGTCACACTGGTCTACATAACCTGATATTTCAGCTAGCATTGTAGCTCGGTCATCTTCTTGCCGATGTACACGAGCAATCTGGTCTATTTGCTTATTCTGATACATCTTATTTAGAATTGACGGACTGAAGTTAATCTTTATATACAACTTTTACTGATTTTAATACACACTTTTTTATATAACTCCACGATTGCACAAAACTTGAAAACTTGTATGTTTCAATATTATTCGGCGAGAAGCACACAGTGATGACAGTCTGATGTTGCACGAGACAATAAATGAAGCTAATTTTTCATATAAAAGTTTTACTGATTTAAATACACACTTTTTTTATATCACGTCACAGTTGCACAAAACTTAAAAACTTTAATGCTTCAATATTATTCTACGAAAAGTACACGGTGATGACAGTCTGATGTTGCACGAGAGAGCAAACTGGCTAGACTGACTTCATGTCTAGGAAATGCAGATATTTTGGGGAAAGATTCTGAGGAAATGATCTAGTTGTCACTCACTACCCGATTTTCTATCCTAATCTTTTGGACCATCCTGTTTATCCTAGTGCTTACTATCAACGCAATCCTTCCTGACACACCTCCCCATAAAGCGGATACGAACATGCATATGCTGTATCACCCAAACTGTCTATCCTATTTTTCAAAATAAAATATATATATATATATATATATATATATATACTCTCTGTAAATTTTATTATACATTGTCAATTAAATGATTTCTTTTAGAATAATAATTATTCTGAATTTCATTATCTGAGTTCAAAGGTACCATTCCCCACTCTCTTATTATTATTCACATACTACTATATTTTCATATTCATCTTTACTATTATTTTTTTAACCAATCATGATTGAATAGGGTATACATCTTGTCTAGACTTGTATAAAACATGCTGAAACCTGCATTGAGCGTGTTTATACATGTTTTACTCCTACCCTTGAAGCTAGTATACCCCTCTTCTACATGAAAACTCTGGATGATCAGCCAAGAGCTATACAGTGTCTCTGAGACTTTAGAGAAGAACATAAAAGGTCACAAACTATGGTTGATGTTCAAAAAGTTACTGAAAATTCTTCATCTACTGTTACCACTATGCCTAAAGAAAGAGTTCATATGACTGAAGTGGAACCGTCGCGCAAGTCAAAGAGACATCTGATTTTGACTACAATCTATGCACTCAATAAATCATGCAGTAAAAACGTCATTGTTGGACTTGAATTGCAATCAGGTGGCTGTTTTCAACCTATTATAAAAATTCTGTCCAATAAGTTACAAGGAATCACTTTTGGGGGAGCAACATGGGCCAAGTTCCAGGAGCAGTTTGAAGTTATTAGTGACTACTTCCAAAATGAGGGATATTTCTCATCAGACCGAGAGCCACTTAATATCAACGACTACAAAGTGAATTTCACGACGTCCTTCGGGGAAGAAACGATTCTTTTTGACAGAATACCTTCTCCTGACGACTGTGAAGATAGTGAAAATGGTGAAAATTCTTGTAAAAACAAGAAACAAAAAGTTTTTGTGCCTACAGTTGCTATGAAAAAAGCTAGTTTCGTTGGTTTGAAAAATATTTTGGTGTGTGCGAATGAGTATTTTGGAATGCTTAAAAATTTGTGTTGTTTAGTAGCAGATTGCGTGTCTCAAATTGTACAATTATTAACTGAGCATTGAATTTCTATGAAAATAGCCGAACCATCCGAGAATTATATTTTTGAGTTAATGAACCATGAAATGTGTGACGAGATCAAAAATGTAGTCTACAAATATTTATCGTCGAAATTCAACGATTATTACATTGATATTTTATGTCACGAGATCGGTGGAGTATTGTTTACCTATGTCACATCTACTGTAAAAAATAATGTTTTAAAAAGAATAACATTCAACTAAACAGGTTAAGTCATCCTGAAAAATAAAGTTGAGAAGAATATGTGTATATACTTAGACATTTTCTTAAACAATAAATACCATTGAGCTTATATCTCTATATTTTCTTTCTTCATCCTTTCCTCTTATTAGGTAGTACACTCAGTTTTCAGATGGACTGTTTCAGGGTTATCTTCATCTCTGCCGATTTTACTATCTTCCGACGACAGATGCTTCGATGCCCACTCCTGTGTGAAATCAGCCCTAACCATGACCAGAGAGTATAATCTCAGAAAAAGATTCGAAGGCCTGGTTGACCAGCATTAAGATGCATAGTGTATAGTTTTCATTGAAACACATTCTCCATCAATATAAAATAAGTGAAATGTAGGGAAAATTATAAATTATTTGAATAATGAATTATAAAATATAGTTAAACTGAAAAATATCTAAATTCTATAAAAACATTTATTTCAAAAAAAATAAAATAAAAATGCAGCCCTTTTTGATCAATTTTTGTAAAATGGTTTGTAAGTATAACAAAGTACACAATCTTCGGATAAAAATTAATTTCGAGTTAATGAAAAAATTATTCAAATAATAATTAAAAAATATATAGACTCTGTGAACATTTTTATGTGAAAAATTCACACTGTAGTCTCAATAATATTTGACAGAAGTAATACGTTTTTACAAAAAAATTGTCCAAATATAACAAAGGATACAATCACATTATAAAAATTCATTTCGAGACTCACTCTTGAGTTATATCTGGTCTAGTAGAGATAAGTGGGGTCTAATCTTACCGATACAAACGCGGTCTAGCTGGTGTGAGATGTTGGGCAGGGTGGGGGTAGTCGGCCCATAGTGGTACCAAGCCGAACATATGCAAGATCCTCCGAGGTTCCTGTACAGGAATTTTCAGCTGGGATCAATTATTCTTGCGTGTATGAAAAAAAAAGATTAAATGTAATATTCAAATGCAAACTTTAAGTTTTGTTCCCTCATAACCTCTCCTTCTAGTCATCGCTTTTTTTTATTCCTTCAGCATTCTTTTTAGGTGGGTTTACTGGTACACTATTTGCTGAAAATTTCGTCTGACTACCTTTGCCGGATAATTAAAAAAAAAACAAGAATCCTCCCTATGACTATATCTGGGTTTTTACTGCATTTAAATGCACACCACTGCCCTACATATGTACCTTCATAACGTGCAACTATAATATTCACGGGCTCTTTCACCGATTGTACAATGTTCTTCTCTTTGGTTTACACCGTTTGCGAACGATCGCTACTTACAAGGGGGGTTAGGTTGGTGTCCGACGCCGATTTTTTTGTAACTTTGCAGGCGTAAAGAGGATCCCAGACTATACAAAAAAAAAATTAATTTTTTGGGCAATCGTTCATATTTAGGGGTGGAAATCACCCCTTCTATATTTTTGATACTTTTACTGTTTTAAGAGGTATCATTGTTTTTTCTTTCTTGTTTTTGCGCAAAATTGTTCTAATTGATTCTATATTATAATATTATCTTGAGTTTTAAAAATACTTACCTCCTAGAGTATCATAATTCAAAAAATCTACCCCTATAGGATGCTTCGCCATATGACACATAGTTTAAGATTTTGGACTTTGTTGCTGCAAACATCTAGTTTTGATAATTAATTCTATTAAAAATGATCAGTCTTATTCGAAATAACCCCTAAATTATGTGCCATCCACCCCTTTAGCATTATCAATAAATAAAAAATTTAGTTATTAATATGACATTTTTGTAAGTAATGCATTAAAATATTTAGTTTGGACAATCAATAATGATACAACTCATTATTTGTTAACGATGGCACATGTTCTTGTATTAATAAACCCTTGTTATGTGAAAACTACCCCTCAAAATTTGTTTATGTTTTGTTTAGCAGGCGATTTTAATGACAATACATATATAACAGAACTGTTTAAAGAATTTTTATTTAGGTTCAGGCACGTACATATTTCCATTGAAAATTGTACACACATGCACATACCCTTTCGCATATCGTCCCTCTAACCCTTATCGCTCAAGGCTTTCGACTTACAATATATCTTCTACGAAATAAAAAATAAATAAATAATAAATAATTTGACCATTTGCAAAATTGCGCACAAAATTCTAATCTAATTCTAATTTTAATGTAAAATTGTTTTAAATAACGAAAGATTAGTTAAAAAGAAACAATATTATTCGATTTTTAAGGCACGAAGTTTTCACAGTAATGATATTCTTTGAAGAAGTGTTTTAAGCACAATCTCTTCTTGCACCATGCACATGTTATTACTGCAACATCACCGCAAATATCACAAAAAGGTTCAATATCTTCCTTGAAACAAAAGTCTACAGGGTTATCAAAATGTGGAGGTCTATTTTCTATATATCCGTTTTTTACCAAGAATATTTGAATACGTTAATAAATCTAGGTGAAGACAATTGATTATGTGTGAGGGACTGTAATTTTATAATGTTATTTCTAATATGCAAGTTAATATCAGACCTCAAAAGAATAGAAGTTTCAGAGATTTTTCGTACGAAATTCTTCCAGATTCTAAACCCAAACACATCCAAGGGCTGAATTTTCCCAGTTGTGCCTTTTGGAATAGTTTTCAGTAAAAGGGTTTTACCTTCCGGTATAGCAGTTTGCACGGTTTGTTCACACTGGCCACTCCATGAATCCAACAACAATACAGAATTTTCTCCTACGTTAGGGAAAAATACATCTTGAAGCCACATTTGCAGTAATTCTGAAGAAAGTTTACCGGATTTAGAGGCCTGCAAATAAATATTGTTTGCCTCAAAAAGCCCTTGGCTTACTCTTGGTCCAAATTGTCCGGATGGTTCCTTTAAAACTACAAAAAGGGGTGAAAGTAATCTTCCATCGGCAGATATGGTTGGCTGAATCGTATAGCTATGCGTGGTGGAGGAAACCGATTGAACAACATTTTCCACAGTTTTTGTTCCTTTAAAGCTCAAAGTTCTTCCACTGTGTAATTCTAAATTAAAGCCACTTTGATCGGAATTGAAAATTTTGCTTTCCCCATACCTCAGAATTTCTGATTTTACATTGTTTTTAAAAACATCGCATTCTTGTTCTGTATCTCTAGTTTCATGTAAAGATGATACAGATATAAATTTTGTGATTTTTCGCGAAACAACGTTATGAATTTTCTTGAATTTCCATACCCACCAACGTGATGCTTTAATCCATGGCATGTCCAATTCATGCTTCTTTCGTAAAGCCCATCTTCGAAGATGTATATCGTGAACTGTCATCTTTGAATCAATAGCCTCCTTCAAATTGTCGAAAGTGTATTTTGCAACGTTGGATAGCTTATCTTCTCGGTCACCACCACTGTTGACTTGTTCTTGCCATCTTCTTAATTGTCGCTCTGAACGAAGCTTCTTGAATCTTTGATGAACGGTTGTAAAAGATAACCGTTTTTTCTTTCCAGAATTCCAAAAGTCAACAGCTTCTTTTTATAGTCGAAATTAACTCTCTCCTCTTGATACAAACAACTAGGAACTTCATCATAATCCTTTTCTTCTTCTTGTTCTTCATCTTCAATCGGTTGTATGTCAATTTGACTATCCTCATGAGCAAATTGTAAGTCAACTGAATTTTCAATAATAAATGAGGAATCAAACACACTTTTCATTATAATATCCTTTATTACATCGTGTAGATGTACCTCCTCAGGTGTTACTTCTGAAGGCTTAATTCCAAGTTTTTCCTTATTGAACGTTATTGTCAATAACGATATTATATTTAATGAATTGATTCTCATTTTATTAGTAACACCTCGCACAATAGAAAAAGAAGCAAATGTGACTGAACAAATGTTCTTTTCTTTCGCTTTATATACATGCCTGATAATGGCTTACATACATTCCTGATAATTTTATATTTGTACAGTTTTATTAAAATTTCCAAAATGATAATATTTTTATCATATCAGACACCCAACTTGTAAACAGTCAATATTTTGTCAATTAGGTTATTTTTACGTATGTCATATGGCCTTATTTGTATAATAATAACGACAATTTATCTTATTATTAAAAATGATCCAATTTTAATATTGTCGTTCTTATTATCTGAATGAGACCGTATGACATACGTAAAAACAAACTAATTGACAATTACTCATTTGACGGTCTAAATAATAAGTTGTGTCTCACACAAATTCTGAAGGCAATATTTTCTTTGTTTTTCCATTTATTTTTTATTCCGTAGAAAATATATTGTGAGTCCAAAGCCTTGAGCAATAAGGGTTAGAGGGACGATATGCGAAAGGGTATGTGTAATGTGTGTACAATTTTCGATGGAAATATGTACGTGCCTGAACCTAAATAAAAATTCTTTTAACAGTTCTGTTATATATGTATTGTCATTAAAATCGTCTGCTAAACAAAACATAAAAAATTTTTGAGGGGTAGTTTTCACATAACAAGGGTTTATTAATATAAGAACATGTGCCAACGTTAACAAATAATTAGTTATATTATTATTGATTGTCCAAACTAAATATTTTAATGCATTACTTACAAAAATTTCATATTATTAACTAAATTTTTTTATTCATTGATAATGCTAAAGGGATGAATGGCACATAATTTAGGGGTTATTTCGAATAAGACTGATAATTTTTAATAGAATTAATTATAAAAACTAGATGTTTGCAGCAACAAAGTCCAAAATCTTAAATTATGTGTCATATGGCAAAGCATCCTATAGGGGTAGATTTTTTGAATTATGATACTCTAGGGGGTGAGTATTTTCAAAACTCAAGATAATATTATAATATAGGATCAATTAGAACAATTTTGCGCAAAAACAAGAAAGAAAAAACAATGATACCTCTTAAAACAGTAAAAGTATCAAAAATATAGAAGGGGTGATTTTCACCCCTAAATATGAACGATTGCCCAAAAAATTAATTTTTTTTATAGTCTGGGATCCTCTTTTCACCCGCAAAGTTACAAAAAAATCGGCGTCGGACACCAACCTAACCCCCCTTGTTAGTTTTTCTTATTATTGACGTCCGCCTCTTCTTGTTGGTGTTGTGAATAAATGGTCAATCCGGTTTTAATTCGATTTCACTAGCTTTTGTAATAAGTGTATTGACAATCGATAAATCTTCCAATTATTCTTCGCTAACTTGCTTATCAAAATATTCAGATAATGCAAAAGGAGCTAATTCATCCAAATCCACGTCCAAATAATTTAAAACTTCCTCATCGACGGGAATGAATACATCGTTTTCTGCAATATGATCGCATTAGATAGCTTTTTCCATGCTTTTGAAAGCAGATTCAATTGGATGTTATGAACAAGGTCCCTTTTCAAGATCGTTAGCTGATAGCGATGCTTCACACCAAACTAGGGAAATGCAATCCAATATTTCATTTTGATTTAGTAAGCCTTGCAAGTGAAGTGACTCGCTCACTTTATGACCTTCCATCTACTTCTTTTCTGATCTGAGAAAAGAAATTTTTTTCCGGTAGCTTGAACGACTTGAGACTGAAGTTCAATTCTTTGTCTTTGACTGGTGAATTCATACATAGTCGATTGAGTTGTTGCTGAAGATCTCGCAGAATAAAATAATTGTTCATTTGTTATGCCTGACTCCCGAATTTCTTTATTGTACATACTATTACATGGGCGTTTAAATTAATTCGTGTGTATGCATTACTGGTGATGAAGTTCTTTGTTGCAATGGATTTATTACTCGAGGTTGGCTAATTTTTGCACCGATTTAAAATTTGTATTATCAGGGGAAACAAGATCAGAAATAGTCAAACCATGCTGTAAGAGACGTTGCGCTGCATAGGCTACCGAATTTCCCATACGTAATATAACCGAAGTTTTGAAAAATACGGTTTTAAGTTTTGCTCCAATATGAATATGATCTTGAATATACAGCTCCTCTTGAAAGAACGATTGTATAAACCATTTTTTCCACTTCAGAGGCATACTTGGTGTTTTTGGGATAGCTTTTATCTTCATTGCTTTTAATAAACGAGTATCGCCGTATTAACCGTGAAAAAGAATGCCAAAGAAATATGCAGCAAATCTGTCTTGAAGTAGTTGAGCCATTATTACATAAGCATAATTTGTGAGGTAACTATTTTCAAAATATTTTTTCATAGTTTCACTCGAAGTCGCTTCAAAACATCCGTAGATCGGTACACCTTAAACATCTGGCTGCAACAGGAAACCAACTAAATGATTGAAGCGCGGGTCGTATTGAATATGACGGAATATTCTTGCAGCGTCCTCACGTACCCACACAGCCATCGGTAAATTTCTTTTTTTTCCAATGGGTTTTCAGTGCGTCAAATCAACATTCGCCTTCTCGAATAGCCTTGCTTATTTTTTCTATGCTTCTCCCTACTATTGAAATTTATGGCAAAGAATCGGAAAGATTTTTTTCAAAGAACCTCGTACATACTTCTCCCTCCTAAGACAAAAATATAAGATGAAAACAATTTTAAGTCGTTATCATGTCGATAGGCATTAGCACTTTTCTTTGAATTAGAACCAGCAGCTTCCATTAGAGAATTTAGGAAAGTACTGTAATTCATATCTTTTTTCATTTCTGTAGCTGAGCCTTATCGTCCAGGCATTACGTCGGAAAAATGAGTAAAATTCCCGAAAAATTCCTAGAAGGAATGTTCTTAATGAGAAAGTTATGTGGAAGGGTCCTTTTTAATATATTAAAAATGCTAGAACAGATCAGTTGCCAAACCGGGTTTTTTTTCGAAAACATTTCCAAGATTTACTTTTGCGTGGACGGATAATTCACATTAAATGTTGGAGCAAAATGTCCAAAAGAAACAAGAAAGAAAACAAAATTATGGGAAAATTTTGTTTGAAAAAAAATCCGCTATCTTCCATAGATTTCGAGTTAGGATATATTCAAAAAAAAAAACCTTTTTGGATTTTCAGCGAAAAGTCACTCGTTTAAAAAAAAATGTACCTTTGCACCTGATCACTACACGGAATAGTGTTCCACATGTGAGTGCATTTAGACTCAATGTTCTGTGATTTCAAAGAAAGAACAATGTACTACCTCTAATAGGTCATAAGTTATAACCCCTCAACGTTGGCCATTTTTACCTGTTTTTACGGGCAAAAAAGTGGAGTTCAGTTTTTTCAAAATAAATCAAGTCAGGTTCAGTTTACATTAAACATGCCAGAGGGTGAAATAGATTCTGACTAAAAACGAGAAAATTGTGTTTTTTTTAAATACCTCGTTTCCCGTGGATCCTACGACAAAGTTTATATGCAACAAATGAAAGTGGAGTGAATTTAGCGTAATTTAAAAAAAAAACTGTCCTAGCCCTTATAGGTCACGAGATATGACCTTGGAAATTGCACTCTTCCTGCATAGAGGCAAATGAGCGTACCGTAAAGTAGAACTACGCTCATATTTCCAAGTTTTTGTCCCAGATAAGTATATGCATTTTATTCGCCATGTATAAAAGGTATTCCGACATTGGGAAATTAACAATTGTTTATAACAAAAGCTTGCCATTACCACTTGTGATTACTTTTTGGCCTCTTTTTAGTGCTTTCGTGGCAAAAAAGTGATTCTAATTGATTGAAAATGTGTGATATGTTTTTTATCAATAAAGAAATATTTTTTATGAATAATTGTTTGTAACAAAATCTTGCCATAGCGACTTTTGAGTACTTTTTCAGTACTTTTCTAACAAAAAAGTGATTATATTTGATTAAAATGTGATACATATTTTTTATCAATAAACAAATAGTTTTTCAATAATTTTTTGTAACAATATCTTTTAATAAATTTTCAATCAGATACAATTACTTTTTCTTAAAGTACTCAAAAGTGGCTATCGCAGGATTTTGTTTTAAACAATTATCGATAAAAAATATTTGTTCTTTGATAAATTACATATCACACATTTTCAATCAATTAGAATCACTTTTTTGCCACGAAAGCACTAAAAAAAGGCCAAAAAGTAATCAAAAGTGGTGATAGAAAGCTTTTGTTAGAAACAATTATTTATTTCTCAATGTCGAAATACCTTCTATTCATGGCAATTGAAATGTATATACTTATTTGGGACAAATACTTAGAAATATGAGCGTAGTTCTACTTTACGCAGGAAGAGTGCACTTTTCAAGGTCATATCTCGTGACCTATTAGGGCTAGGACAGTTTTTTTTAAATTACGCTAAATTGACTCCACTTTCATTTGTTTCATATAAAATTTGTCGTAGGATGCACGGGAAACGAGGTATTTTTAAAAAAAAAAACTTTCTCGTTTTTAGTCAAAAATTAAAAAAAAAAATAAATGAAATTTTTGAAACATTGCAATTCCCAAAATAATAGGTCTAAAAGACTTTTTTTTTTAGATCTACGCAGAATTTTATAGAATCTATTTCATCCTGTGGCATGGTTCATGTAAACTTCACCTGACTTGATTTATTTTGAAAAAACTGAACTCCACTTTTCTGCCAGTAAAAACAGGCAAAAATGGCCAACTTTGAGGGGTCATAACTTATGACCTTTTATAGGTAGGACATTCTTCTTTTTTTGAAATCACAGCAAATTGAATCTACTTTTACTCACATGTGAAACACTTTTCCCTGTAGTGACCAGGTGCAAAGGTACACAGTTTTTTTTAAACTAGTGATTTTTCGCTGAAAATCCAAAAAAGTGGAGTTTTTGCAATATATCCTAACTCGAAACCTATGGAAGATACCCGATTATTTTTCTCTCAAAGTGTTCTCATAATTTTGTCCTCTTTCTTTTTTCCGTTAGATATTTTGCTCTAAAATTCAATGGAAATTATCTGTCCACGCGAAGGTAAATTTTGGAAATGTTTTCGGAAAAAAAACCGGTTTGGCAACTGATCTGTTCTAGCATTTTTGATATGTTGAAAAGGACCCCTCAACGAAACTTTTTCATTGAAAAAATTTCTTCTAGGACTTTTTCAGGAACAAAACTACCAGATGCCTGGACTATTACTGCATCATAAATGAGTGAATGGTATTCTTCTGTCTTGGTTCTTTAGTTAATATCTACATTTTATTTAAAATAGGAACGTAGTCCGTGATTACAGGAAGTCCTTTTGTAGATCGATTCAACCAACGACGATTCCTTTCGGTCTAAGAATATTTGTCTAGTTTCGATTTGGAATTAATAGACTTGGTTTAATAGGGCTTATTTTTAAAAGCTTGAAGAAAACGTAACTTGGATGGTTCTCGTACTAAAAATTCTCTAAAGGTTTCGCTAAGCTCACAGTAGCACAACTCTCACTATCTGAAGTTTTCTCTCCTATTGGATGGATAGAATCCTGGTCTTCTGTTGTTCAAAATCTTCTAAATCTACCAGAAATTCTGACTCTATGTCTTGATTGCTGACTTCTAGAATTTTTAGTTGGCTCTGTGTTTTTTCAAGTTTTCTTTTCGTTTCAAAATACAAATTTCATTTCACTATATAAAGTGCTCACTCCTTCTTCTTCACTGACTTTAACAGGAGCTTTCAATTCGGCAATTATATCCTCAACATTTTCTGTGAATTTTAAATTGTGTCCAATAGTACGCATTTCAGAAACGAAGTTGATTAACCACTTCAAGATACTTTTCTCTTTTCGAACAAGATCCTCTGACTGTAAAGATTGCTCATTCAGGAGTTTCTGCTTCAAAGGTTTTACGGTTACTGGAGTAACGCTCAACTTTTGGCTATATTCTACTAAATTACTAATTATTATTATATGTCAAGGTAATATTCTAGATTTACTGGCAAATTTTTCATACATTCCATAGTATTCACTCTTCTGTTTCTCGTCATCGATAAACATGTGCTAATCGGATTGAGCAAATGTTTCCATGTCTTCAATATGTTCTTGTTTAAGGTTTTTTAAGGATGATTGATTTTCAAAACCGCTGAAAGTAAGTTCTTTAGATACATTTAAATCGATATATTGAGGGCTGCTTCTGCCTTCTTCCAGCAATCTGCATTGATATCCATTAGATTTTTTATCTATGGAAACACAATATAATATAATGTGATATAGAGAACAATTATTTCAACAGTGTTATTAGTAACACAAAAATGAAATGAAGCAATAAAATATTCTTACAAAATTAAATACAATATTAGGTGAACGTCCCAGTAATCGTGACCATAAGAGATTTCATTGAATTCAAATATTGAGAAAATTGTTTTTGTAGGATTATTTGAAAAATGATTGGTACTGGTTGAAGCATTAAACATCCTAGAATATTATAAAAATCGTTCTTACATTATATTTAATATCACTTTTTATTTATAAACAATTAAAAGTCAAAAAGCACCGATGTCTCAGTTATCGTGATTTCCAAATCTGTCATGTACATGTAATCGTGAGTCGTTGTCCCAGTCTTCGTGAAAAAGTTTAAGTTTTCTTGAAATCAGTTTTTAGCGATTTGGAGCTGGATTTCAAGTGTATTATTGTATTTTAACTATACTTAAATGAAATGAAAGATGTATTGCTAGTTTTATATTAATTGAGACCTCTGAGATCAAATGCGTCGAAACAACCTCAAAATGGAATCTTCTGATAGTTCTAATACGTCTGATGAACACTCTGCAAATTAATAATAATGAAAATTAATTTTCTTTTAAAATGTTTAGTTTTCATTTCAGTTAAAAATATTATCGAATAAAATTAATATTTTATTCATGAGAAATAAAGTGATCACAAAAATAAGTCGAGATAAGTATTTATTAGAATTTTTATCACGATAAGTAATAACGACAATGCTGAAATTGTGGATTCTTCTATGATACGGAATAATGAAATTAAAAATCATTGACATATTAAGTAACTAGATGTAGCACACGAAATTTGATAAATTTCAGTGACTAAAAAAATGAGGTTATTTTCTGTTTAGGATTGTCAAAATATTAAAATATCAATAATTATATATCTATTACACATTTTTCTTTGAATAATGCAGTATAGAATAATGTAAGCTAATGCAAAATTACTCAATAAATATTAACTTCGCCGAAAAATGATAATAAATTCAAAAAATGATAATGAAATCTCTAAACTCATGCCAATATTTTACATCACCTTTTTTCAGTTTTAAGCACTAATTTATATTACGATTACTACTCACAGTAACAAGTCAGTTCTCCGATTTCATTTCAAACCTTTTTGAAATTAATTAAATTATTATTTGTAACGAAATAGGGAAATAAAATTTTGACAGAGTCGTCCTAGTCTTCGTGACAGGTCACGATTACTCGAGCAACTATGCTTTTGAAATGTCCCTATAATCGTGACCGATATTTCTTGAACGAGAAGGTACTAAATTAAGATTTTACTTTATTTTATGAAACAAAAATTATTTTTCATTGAACAAAAAATCATTTTCGTCTCGATAAAGTAATTTCTTGACATATTAAAAGCTTAAGCAAAGAGACGCCTTTCTTAACCAAAATGTTAAGCTATTTTCCATGTTTCGTGATCCATCGCCACCGGCAATTCAAATTAATTTTTTTTACCCATGTGCACTATTTGTATAAAAAAACTAATTTTGTTTCCAGAACAAGCATTGTTCAAACTTACTTAAAAATATTTTAGGATTGTATTTTTATGCGGAAAATACTTAATTCTCGCGTTTACACCTCAAAACTCACGATTACTGGGACCGTCACGATTACTGGGACATATACCTTTGTACAATGTAAAGGGAAATACAGTTTGGAAATCACTCGCATTATTCTGGCATTTTAAATGTTTAAAGGTACCCTTAATAATTAGATGATGTTATTTGGTGTCGACCAGGTAATAAGGTTAATTAGAACATGTTATTATTGTTGGTATACTGGTCCAAAAATTTATTAGAGAAACTTCAACGTTTCGCCCTTCGACGGAGGGCCTCCTCAGTCGTATTAATATGTATCGCCTACACGGAAAAAAGTTCATTAAACTTTCTTGAACAATTTCCAGAGTCGGGGATGAGAGCGAACCTTGAACACATTTTTTATATTCTGTATAATTTTCAGGATTTAATGTAGAACAAATCTGGAATAACTCTACAAGAACTCTGTAAACTTTATATTGAACTCCGATTTAAAAAAGTTCAATAAAATATATAGAGAAATTCATGAAAAAATGCTGAAAACTTTCGTAGAAATCACAATTGAGGTATTGAAAGTTTGTGATCACAACATTATAAAACATTATAAAACATTCCGTCAAATGTATAGAAAAATTCTTTAAAAAATGTTGAAAAATTTTATAGAAATTCGATTCGAAGTATTGAGCGTTTGTGAACTACTTCAACATAAGATCTGCAGACTTCAGTTCTTTAAAATGTAGCTGCGCAGTCGCTACTTTGCGCAGGCAGCGACTTTTCCGCATCGCTCCCGCGTGAAAAAAAAAAGAATCCAAGTCTCAGAGAACATTAGCCCACGTTTGAAAATTAAAATGCAACAGGCATTTTTGCAAGTATTCTACGACAATTTTTTTAAGATTTAAATTGTTTCAACATCCAAAATAACTACCATTGGGGAGTCGACGATCAGGGTGCACCGGAACGTGCACCAGGTCGTTTAGCAGTATTCCACGAGAATTTCTTCAAAATTTAAATTGTGTCAATAGCCAATATAACTACCACTGGTGAGTCAACGATCAGAGTGCACCGGAACGTGCACCGGGTCGTTCAAGTCGTCATCTACGTGAACTTTCTTATGATTTTAATTGTTTCAACCGCTAAAATAACTACCAATGGTGATTCGACGAGCCGAGTGCACCGAATCGCGCACCAGGTAGATTAATACGTATTCTACAAGAGCTTTTCCAAAATTAAAATTGTGTTAAGATCTAAAATAACTACCGTTGATAAGTCGACGATCAGGGTGCAACGGAACGAGCACCAGGTCGTTTAGCACGTATTCTAGGAGAACGTTTGTAAAATTTAAGTTGCTTCAATAGCCAAAATAACTAGCAATGGTGAGTCGACATCAGGGTGCACTGGAACGTGCACCAGGTCCCTTAACACGTATTCTACGAGAACTTTTCTAAAATTCAAATTGTGTCAGCATCCAAAATAACTAACAGTGGTGAGTCGACGACCCGGGTTCACCGAGTCGTACAACAGGTAGTTTAGTACATATTCTACAAGAACTTTTTGAAAAATCAAATTGTTTCAACCGCCGAAATAACTACAAATGGTGAGTTGACGATCCAGGTACACCAGGTCGCGTACCAGATAGTTTAGCACATATGCTACGAGAACTTTAAAAAAATTTAAATTGTTTCAACCGCTAAAATAACTACAAATGGCGCGTTGCAGATCCGGGTACACCAGGTCGCGTACCAGATAGTTTAGCACGCATTCTACGAGAACGTCGACTCACCGTCGGTAGTTATTTTGGCTCTTGACTCAATTAAAATTTTCAAAAAGTTTTCCTAGAATACGTGTTAAGCGACCTGGTGCACGTTCCGGTGCATCCTAATCGTCGACCCACCATTGGTAGTTATTTTGGCAATTGACACCATTTAAATTTTACAGAAATGCTCGTAGAATACTGCTAAACGACCTGGTAAACGTTTCGCTGCATCCTGATCGTCGAATCACCTTTGGTAGTTATTTTGGCCATTGATACAATTTAGATTATAAAAAAGTTCTCGGAGATGACGTCTTGAACGACCTGGTGCACGTTCAGGTGCACGCGGGTAGTGGACTTACCATTTAGATATGTGTCGGTTATTGGAAAACTTAAGATTTCAATTTTCAACGTTAAAAATTGAAATAGATTCAAATTTTCCCATGTCATATCTTATTTAATCGATTCAAAAAATATTGAATTAGGAATTCAACTTTCAAAATTATTTTCAATGCAAGCCTTTAATTTTATATAATTCTATATAGCTATCTAACATCTTATTAATCTTGAACCTACTAGAACTTATAATCAAAAAAGAATTTGCGATAAAAAAGTTATTCGAAATTTTAAATTTCAACCATTTTTGAAATGACAAATATCCCAAAATTTGTGATTCCCTAAATTTTAAACTAAGTTTTCGGAACATGATATTCTTGAAATTACTGACATCATAAATATAAAACTCCTGAAATTTCAAATTCCCGAAATGATTAAACTAGCATTTTCAAATCACAAAAATTTGTCATACAGCCCTGCACAGCTGTAGCTTATATTTTCGATTTTTTTAATACTACAAGTTATGTTAGCTGCCAGGCTTTGTTAGGAGCTCCGAATGCGTAGGTAGGGGGTTCGAACTCACAGCAATAAGAATTTTAATAGCGTGCGATTATTAGTGTAGTGATTGTTTGTGCGATAGTAAATAATTAGGCACTCAATTATGTGAACAAATATTAAAGCATAATGATAATAATAATGATAATAAAAAATATTATTTTTTCTAGGCAAAGAATCGGCCATAACCCGTGCAGAAATTTTGATCTGGCCCCGATCAGGGCCAGACCAGGCCAGATCGGGCCCAGATCGGGAATCCCGATCGGGGCCAGATCGCGGATGAAACACACGCCCAGAGCTGGGCCAGGTCGGGACTCCCGATCGGGAAACCCGGTCGGTGCCCGATCGGTACCCGATCAGTCTCATTATAATCCATTGTATGAATTTCGCGAAAAAATAACAAATTATAAATTATAAACTATGATTTATTTAAAACCAAATTACGTACATTTAATTTTAGTAAACTCAAAACTATTGCATGGTCCTCTCCTTTGGACGGCCACCCCAATCTTTGGTATTTCCAATAATGGTTGCAATGTTGCTTAGAGCCTCATACTAATTGATTTAAAATTTAGCACAAATAACAGCTGGAAATATATATCATGGCATCAGTATTTTTGTTTAAAATTTAAGTAGTACGAGCACGTCAAGAACAGGTTTCAGAAAAAAATGTTTAATTATACTTTTAAGAAACGGAAGATTATTGTAGATGGTATAAATTTCCAGGAGAAGGTTTGCTTATTGTGAAAGAATGTTGAATAACCTGAAATATAAAAAGCGAATGTTCAACAAAACAGCTGAATTTTTCACCAAGAAAGGTGTTTTTTATCTGAAAATTTAAATTTTCCAATTTTGATTAGAAATTTATCCTTTACAATTTGAAAATTCAACTATTTGTTAGAAAATTCATGTGAGGAAAATTCATCTTTTCGATTTAAAAATTCAAGAATTTTGTTGAAAATAAGTATTTTTGTTGTTGTTTAAAATTTGTATTTTTTTATTGAATTCAACTGGTGGCAATTTCTTTTTTTTTCTCATGAAAATGAGTTTTGTAAACTGTAATTTTGACGATTCATCTATATAGTTGAGTATTTGACTTAGATCAAAATTTGGTTTTTTGGTTGACGAATTGTCTTTTATTTAAAAATTAAACTATTTTGTTCAAAAATTGATTTTTGTTGGTTGAAAAATGATTTTTCTCATTTGAAAATGTAATAATTTCATTTCTGCTTAAAAATACAGTTTATGAGTTCAAAACTCGCCCTTTTTGTAGCAAATTAATGTCCCTGGCTTAAAATTCATCAATTTTCTGAAAAATTTGTCTTCTTAGGTTGAATTAAACTATTTTTGATTCAAAATTAACACCTTTTTTGATTGAAAATAAAACTTGCTCGGTTAAAAGTTGAAGCTAAAATTTAATATTGTTCATTACAATGAAACAATGTGGTAGAAAATGACATTTTTGTTGAACAATCATCGTTCTTGTTATAAATTTTATAATTTAGTCAAAGATATATATTTTGGGTTGAAAATTCAACTAATTATTTGAAAGTTGAACTACTGTTTCAAAGATTTACTTTTTTCAAAAGATTCACTCTATGGTTGGAAGTTAAACTTTTTGTTGAAAAATTTGTGTTTTTGTTGTTGTCAAAAGTTAATTTCTTACCTGAAAATTCAACTATCCCATTTTTGGTCAAAAAATATCTTTCTTCAGTTGCAAATTCATTTATTTGGTTTGAGATTCACCTTTCTTGATTGACAATTCACCTATTTGTTTAAAGATTCAACTTTTCGGGTTGCAATTTCAACTGTCTTCAGAAAATACGCCTTTTTGCTTGAAAACTGAACTATTTCGTTAAAGGTTAAACTAATATAATAGAAATTCGCTATTTTTGCTTAAAATTTCAACTATTTGATTGTTAATGATAATTTTTCGTTAAAAATTCATCTTCTTGGGTTGAAAATTCAACTATTTTGTTGATAATACAATACAGTTTGATTTCAAATCATGGGAATCTAAAGTGTTTCATATTAAATTAAACATGCGGTATTTACAGAAACAATTCAAAAATGATAAAATAATTTAGATTAATAATAATTAAACTGGTCCCGAGAAATGAAAATAAAAACAGTTCATGCCAGCATTTATAGGATGAAAGTGGAAGAGAGTTCTAAAATGTTCAAATTTGACAAACGCACCACGTGCTCTCAGAACCGTTACGTTTCAAAGAAATAAAAAAAAAGTGTAAGAAGTATTAAGTAAATTACCTTACTCTTACTCCTTGGCCCAAACGTAATCCACAAGACAGGGCAGGAGAATAAATACTATTGCTAAACTTCCCATTTCACATCGAGGAAAAAGATATATAACCACACTTCTCGACCTTCGAACATACACTCCAAATTTTGTCGCTCGTCCAACTTCATAAATTAAACTGATTGATCAATTCTAAGTTCCGGATCACTTACTTTACCATCTTTAATCATTTCATTTACATTTATTAAGAAAAGACAAGTTAATTGGTGGTTAATTTATTTGAGGACTGACTGATCAATTCACTGCACTATAAAAAAACAATACCCAGCACTAATTCTATGAGCGCATGAAGATGGCGTTTCAGTAGGAAATCGGTCTGACCCGGTCTGGCCCAAGTAGGGGCCACAGAGTTGTACCGATCAGGGCCAGATCGGGAATCCCGATCAGGGCCAGATCGGTATTACGTACGAAATCGGGCGATTTCTGCACGGGAATTCTATAAAACTGTTCATCCTTTACATTTCATAGAACTCTGTATTACATTTCGTAGCATATTTCGATGCAATGTGAAACTAAGAAGATTTTAACTTTTACTGAACTACCCGCCGTATCCTCTACTATAGGACTATTCTCTCATTTTTTCATGTAGTTCGGTCACTTCGGGTGTCAATATCTCGGAGATGAAGAATGTTAAAAAAAAACTGTAAACTGCATGCAAATATGTCTTCATTTCTGCGTCGATTGTATGTTTTGCGGTTATTGTGCAAAAATCTGGTGAAGAACTGTCATCCTTTCTTTGCCGAAAAAACACCGAAATAAGGCGCATCGAGTACACAGGTCAACTTTAAGA